>BJBW01007838.1:3111-17488 GCA_004320125.1 Scolopax mira
ATCCAGAGTCCCTCCCCAGCTTTCCTGGAGCCCCCCTTCTTTAGGGACTGGAAGGGGCTCTAAGGTCTCCTCCAGGACCTTCTCTTCTCCAGCTCTCCCAGTCTGTTCCCCTCCCACTCAGCCCCAGCCAGGGGGGAGACATGGGTCCCTGCGGGTGCCATCGGGTGGGAGAAGGGAAAAACTCCCCCGAAACCCACCCCAACGGGGAGTTCCCACCATTATCTTGTCCTTCCTTTAGCAAGAGCCCGACCAACACCCGGGTTTATCAGCATCCCCCGGCTGCGCAGCGCTGCGGGAGGAGCCTCCGCGGAGCTGGGAGAGGAGGCCTGGCACGGGGATGGGAATGGGAACGTGGGGATGGGAATGTGGGGGTGGGAACACGGTATCACGGGTGGGAACGTGGGGATGGGGATGGAGGAATAGGGATGGGAATGGGAACGTGGGGATAGGACCATGGTGCCCAGAATGTGGGGATGGAGATGGGAATGTAGGGATGGGGATGGAGATGTGGGGGATGGGAATACGGGAATGTGGGGATGGGAATATGGTGCTAGGGACGGGAACTTTGGGATGAGGATGGGAATACGGGGACGGGGGTGGGAACGTTAGGATGGGGATTGGAATGTGGTGACGGGAATGGAAAGATGTTGCTGAGAATGTGGTGCTGGGGATGGGAATGTGGGGACGGGGATGGGAATGTGGGGGTGGGGATGGGAATGTGGGGACGGGGATGGGAATGTGGGGACGGGGATGGGAATGCGGGGATGGGAATATGGTGCTAGGGATGGAAACTTCTGGATGAGGATGGGAATACGGGGACGGGGATGGGAACATTAGGATGGGGCTGGGAATGTGGGGATGGGGATGAGAATGTGAGGTTGGGGCTGGGAATGTGGGGTTGGGAACATGGTGCCGGGGATGGAAAGGTGCCTGAGAACGGGAAGGCAGTGCCGGGGATGGGACCGTGGTGCCAGGGATGGGAATGTGGTTCTGGGGCTGGGAATGTGGGGATGGGAACATGGTGCTAGGGATGGGAACTTCGGGATGAGGATGGGAATACGGGGACGGGGATGGGAACATTAGAATGGGGATGGGAATGTGGTTCTGGGGTTGGGAAGGCGGTGCCGGGGATGGGAATTCGGGGACGGGGATGTGACCGTGGCCCCGGTGCCGGGGGTGTGCTCACGCGGGTGCCCCCCGCACCCCTGGGAGCGGTGCGCGGCGGGGCCGGCAGGGGGGGGGGGGGGGGGGGGGGGGGTGTGTGTGTGTGTTGGCGCGAGGCCGGGGGCGGCCGGCAGGGGGCGCGGCGCGCGCCGCCTTTGTTGCCGTTGGCGCCTTCCTCTGCCGGGGCGGCGGGAGCGGAGCGGGGCGGGGCGGCGCGAGAGGCGGCGGCGGCGGCGGCGCGGGGAGCTCGGGGTAGCTCGGCTCGGCGGGGAGGATGGAGATGAAGAAGCGGTTGACGCTGGAGCTGCGCAACAAGAAACCGGGCGAGGTACCGGGGGTGCCGCCGAGAGCGTGGGCCGGGCGGGCGGGCGGGGGAACCGGGAAGGCACGTGCGGGCGGGGAAGCGCGCGGGAGGGTGGTGGTGGTGGTGGTGGTGGTGGTGGTGGGGAAACGGCGGCCCACGGGGGGGTCCTCCCGCACGGTAAGGGGGTGGTGAGGGCAATGCGGAGCGAGGTGGCGGAGAACTTCCCCCTCCCTCCCCCGCTTCCCCCCCGCCTCCACCGGCATGGCGGCGCGCACGTGCGCGGCGGGGCCCGGACCGACCCCGGGCGGCGGCGGCGGCGGCGGCGGCTGGTCCCGTCCCGTCCCGCTGCGGGGAAAGTTGGGCAGAGAGGGGGCGTCCGAGCCGGCCCGGCCCGCGTTGGGTTTCTCCTCCCCGCCCCGGAGCCGCCGAGCAAGGCCAGGGCGGCCCCGCGGCAGCCATGGCGGCTCGGCCATGTTAGCGGCCGCCCGGGCCTGCCCCGGCCCGCCCCGCCGGGGCCCGGGACTCATCGCGGGGTGCGCCCGGGACGGGCCCGGGGCTCTCTCCCGCTTGTCAAGGCTCGGCGCCGGGTGTGCAGGGCCAGGCCCGGGGGGGGGAAAGCCGAGTGCCGGGCGCCCCTCGCCCGGGGAAGGGGCTGAGGCGGAGGCCCAGCGGCCCTCGCAGCCCCCGTCCCCCGCCGCCTCGCCTCAGGCGGCCGCCACGGAGCCGGGCCCGGGGCTCCGCTTCGTCCTTCAGGCTTCCGGAACCGGCGGGGTTGGGGAAAGGCGGCCGTCCCTTTCTCCGGGTCGGGCCTCGCCGTGAGGGGGCCGGTGGCTGTCACCCGGCCCACGGGCAGCCCGCCCTGAGGGGGCAGCTTAAAACCCCCCGCACGGGGAAAACGAGTGGAGTTTTGGGGAAAGATTAAAGGTGCTTTGCGGATAGAGCCAGAGAGTGGTTCGGGTTGGAAGGGATCTCAAAGGCCACCGAGTGCCACCCCCTGCCCTGGGCAGGGACACCTCCCACCAGAGCAGGTCACTCCAAGCCCCCTCCAGGGATGGGGTGGCAAAGGGACCCGCAGGGAGAGGGCGGTTTGAGACGTGTCGGTGTCCCCTCTGAGGCCACACGCTACGGGGTCACCCCTTGGTCTGACACCGCGGGCAATGACACGCTGCAGGGACAGAGCCCGTGTCCCCTGGGAGCAACGCTGGCCGAGCCAGCCTGGCTGCTGGGAGGACGCCATCGTGGCCACTTTGTCCTGCCCTTGCCCTGCTGCCCAGGGCTGGGCTCTGCTCCAGGCTAAAGCTGGTCTGGGCCAGGTTAGTTCATGAACCTGGTACTGTTCTTTGCCCGCACCAGGCTTTTTGCCACCTTTACACCACCTTGGGGATAGTCTGGGTTCAGTCAGAGGCTTCTCTGGGGCGTTGGGAGCAAAATGAGCTCAGCTGCAACCATCCTGGCGGAGCCTGTTTGCTGAGCCCTGACCAGCGATGCCACTTCTGGAGTTGTAAGCGTTAATTCATGCAGAGTTTGTGCTGCAGAGATGGCACGGCAGCCCTGAAACAGCTCTGCCAGGAAGGCAAGGGGATTTTAAAATGAATCCCTAAGAGCTGGCTGATCCGAGTAAGGGAGGTAAAATGGGAGCACTGCGAAGGAGGAATTTGGAGAGCATCAGCAGCCTCCTCGCCAAGGCTGATTTTTTGCATCTTGCCGTGAAGAACATGGTGGGGTAAAAGCAAGTTTGGGAAGTGGCCTGTGAGAGCTGGGGCTCGAGCCCTCCTCTGTGCAAGCCGTGTGTGTCACCTCTGCCTGGGGACTGTCACAGGGAAACGGATCCTCTGGAGGCAGGTTTTCTGGCACCCCAGTGGCGTGGGGGAGAGTTGAAGGGGACACAACCAGGTGACCTTGTTTGGCCTCTTGGTAGTGAATCCTGAAGCGTGACTGTGAAAAGCTTCTTGATGCCTTCTGTGTGAAACGTTTTGCTCATGGTTCAGCCCCTTCATGCTTTCTAGTGGAGAAGTTGGACCTTGGTTGGAGCCCCAGGGTGTGGGTGGCACTGCCATCCCACAGTGCGTGGCTTGTGCTTAAAGTTGTGACCACCGTGTGGGATTCTCACCTTGTGCCCTCGCAAAAGCGATTTGGGTTTTAAGACCTCGCGTGTCCCTCAGTGTGACTGAGGACTTTTGGCCACAGCTGCTGCTTTGAAGTGTGTGTCACAGCGCCTGATGTCACCTTGACAGGCTTGGGGTGAGGCATAGCCAGACGTGGTGACGACTGCTGGGTGTCTCTGTTGGCAGGTGAAGGAGCTGGTCCTTGATAACTGCCGCTCGGATGATGGGAAGATCGTTGGTCTCTCTTCAGATTTTGAGAACCTGGAGTTCCTCAGCATGATCAACATCAACTTGCTGTCAGTCTCCAATCTCCCTAAACTCAACAAACTCCGGAAGGTGAGTCAGACCCATGGTCCCATCTCCAGCAGTCCTTGCTCGGAGACTTTTGCTGTCCTGACCGTGGTGGCAGTTGGTTTTCTTGCATTTGCCAAAAAAAGGCCATTTGATTTTGCTTTTTCCCCTACAGCAAGTGAGAGAAGTGTTTTTTAATACACAACAAAATACTTCTGAGCTTATTATACATTTAGTGTCCTTTCTCTCTTGCTTTTGCTGTTGTGCTGCTGTCAAATGCTTCAGTAACATCCCAATATTTTGGATTTTAGAGCCCCTGTGTGTTGCAATACAGGGGGGCTGGGGGTGCTGTGTTACAGTGGGAAAGGGGTTTGAAGAGAAAACCTGAACTGCTGCTCTGTGACCTGGTCTAACAAACAGGGGCTGGAACTTGGGGGGTGGGGGGGGCCTGTTTTTAGGACAATCTTATCCCCCATGTCGCAAGCGGAGACGCTTTGTGACCGTGTGATATTCCCTCCTGGCAGCTGGAGCTGAGTGATAACAGGATTTCTGGTGGCCTTGAAGTTCTAGCAGAGAGAACTCCTAACCTGACACACTTGAATCTAAGCGGCAACAAGATCAAAGACATCAATACCTTGGAGCCCTTGGTGAGTGAAAGGCTGTGCTGGAATCTGAGGGATGACACTGTTTCCTTCTGTGCAGCAGAAGTCCAATGTCTTGGTAACTGTTCCAACAGCACTTCGTGGTTCTGATGGGAACAGATGAGTGGGTCCAATTTGAGGCTGGGCTAATAGTTAATGGCTCCTCTGTCTGGAAAACCAGCAGCCAGTTGCTAAAAGAAGCGTGAAATTGGGCTGGATGAGTAAAACTGTGGATGCAGTGCTCAGTGTCCATCTGAGAAAGGACCGTTAATGGGTCGGATGCAGTTTGAGGTAGGTGGCACCTGGGGTGTCATGGAGATGAGTTGCTTGGACCCCACCATGAGGGTGTCCCATCGCATCAGTCCAAAGGTGCTGTTGTGCTGGGCTGGGATCCTCTCGCCCTGGGTGCTGTCACAGCGTTGCAGGGGCTTCCCTTTCCATCTGATCTGCCCCAGAGAAGGCTCTTTACCTTGTGATCCTGACTCCGTAGTCGAAAGGTCTATCCAGGGCATGTGCCTCATTAGCTGTTGCCTTTGGTCCCTCCAAAAAAAGGCCTTGCAACTGTTTTTCTTTTTTGCTTGACCTGGTGCAGCTGCAGAGCTGCTGAGGCACAGCCTGCAGGTCCCCTGTGTTCTGCTCTCGGGTGTTTTTCCTGATGTTTTAGGCAGGATGAGTCCAGCTCAGTGATTCCTCCTGCCTGGGGGAGCTGGCCTTCCTCTGCTTTTTGCCCACTCCACTCAGAAAGGAGTGAGATTTGCAAATGGTTTCGCAGGGAGCTGGTTTCAAGGAGGGGAAACGAGGACAGAGGAGCTGAAAAGAAATGTGTTGCCTCCACTTAGCAAGAGCAATGACTTCTCTCCATCTGAGGAGCACGTGGTGCAGATAGTGCATGCAGAGGCTCCTCAGCTGCCCTCTAACGGCTGCCTGATCTTCAAACACTGTCAGCTTGCAAATAATCAATTGAATTGATCTTTGCAGAAAAAGTTGCCAAACCTCCACAGTCTGGACCTCTTCAACTGTGAGGTGACAATGCTCATCAACTACCGGGAGAGCGTGTTCACCCTCCTGCCCCAGCTCACCTACCTGGATGGGTTTGATGCTGATGACCAGGAAGCCCCTGACTCAGACCCTGAAGCAGATGGGGATGGACTGGAAGATGAGTATGAGAATGGGGAAGGTGAGAATTTTCTCCTCTTGGTGTTTTTCTTGCAGGGGAATGACCTTTTTTTTTCCCTTTCTGCATGCTCAGGTTGCTAAATAAATAGTGATTATGGCTTTTCACTAAAGTAGGGGCTGTCTGGGGCGTGTTGCTGTCCCTCCTTGTGCACATGTCCTCTAGGGTTTCCTGCCCCTCCTCCGTGGGGTTGGAGCTGTGAGCACATCACTTTGGGAACAGCACTGCTTATCTTCTTTTTTTGTTAGAAGGTGAGGAAGAGGATGATGATGATGACGAAGATGATTTGGATGAAGAAGTCATTGATGATGAAGAAGATGAAGATGATGATCTGGAAGGCGAAGAGGAGGAGGATGGAGTAGATGATGAGGTGAGGCTTTCTGTCAGCAGAATAAAGCTGCAGTGCCATGCTGGTATTTTTGGTGGTGCTTTTGTCCCTTAGTCTGTCACCCATCTGAGCAGATGCCGTGGATGTGGGCAGATCTGAGCAGTGCCACCATGTGCCCTGGCTTTCCCCACACACCTTTTGACTTGTTGGCCCGTTCATGCTTTTTTATTGCTCGACCTGGTATTTCCTGTGGCTTCAAATGAGAAAAAGCCCTTCAGCCCCCTTCCTAGGGATGCAGGAAGCTGTTGATGACCTGGCAGCTTCTACCTGCTGGGCCTGGACCTGGTGGTCCTGAGGCCAAAGCAGGTCAGGAGCTGAGAAGGCAGATGGTGCTGTGGAGTCACACTTTGCTCATGGGATTGCACTTCTTGTAACAAAGCATCTTTTTTTGACTCCAGGAGGAAGATGAGGAGGAAGATGGTGAGGATGATGAAGAAGATGAAGCTGATGATGGTGAGTTGAATCCTAACAGACTTAAGTGCATGCCAGGGTGCCTCAGCACTCTCGTGTTTGTTGGTTTTGTGGAGTTTCCCAAGCTTCAGGACAGTGCTGCTGTCACCTGCAGCTTGTCCCCAATAGAAAGTGTGGCCTTTCTGCCAAAGTGACAGCTTCAGCATCACTTCTGTGTCCCTGAGCTGATTGTTGAATAATGGTTACAAACAAGGGGTGACACGGAGATGCTGGGGAAACAGCCTTCAGTGCCCGCTGATGCAACCAGGCTGGGTCAAATCTGCCAAATATTAAAATTGCTTGGAAACCCTGTTCTGAGTAGCTTGAGCTGAGGAGAGGGGCTTCTGTGGCAGAAGCTGGTGTTGCCACGTGCGTGAGGAACAGGTTTCTTCTCCTGGCTGTAGAGTGGAGGGTTAGACCTGAGCTTCTTGACTTGAGTCCAGACTCCTCTGGTTATAACAAACTAGAAACCCCCGAGGCAATGTTGACAGAATATCGTGGCTGATACGACTTCAGATGATCTCGTGTGAGCTTGGTCAGAAGTGACTGAATTCTCCAGACTCTGCGTTTTCGGGGGTGCTCAACAACAACAATCAAAAAAGCCCGTTTTCGAGCGGCCGTTGAAATGTGGGATGCTTGGAGGGCAGAGAGAAAATAGCTGCTGTCTCCTGCCTAGTCCAGGCTCTTCTGGGTGCCACGAGAAGCTGGGCAGGGTGGATCCCTGTGGTGCTGGTCTAGTCCATGCTTGCTCCCCAGGAGGCTGTGGCTGCCACGGCTGGAAGCCACAGCTCAAGGGCTGTTCCACGAGACTGAGCAGAACTTCACGCTTCGCCTCTTTTTGCAGACCTTCCACGAGGGGAAAAGAGAAAACGAAATCTAGAGGATGAAGGAGAGGAAGATGCAGAAGAGGAAGAGGACGATGAGGATGACTGATCCCAGCGAGCCAATCAGTTTTACAGACTATGACTGTGCTTGTCTTAACCTCCCCGTTGTGTCTATGTGAGACTGTAAATCCCCGTCTCCCGCTCCTCCCCCCTTTGTATGGCTGCAGCGTCCACAATATATTTTTTTAAGATGTAGAATACTGTAGGCATTCAGGGGAATCTTCCATACAAGGCTCACTTTCTCACAAGTATCTCATGACCAAAGGCTTTCTCCGTTCTGTGGTTTTGTGCAGCAGTTTGCAAAAAAAAAAAAAAAAAAAAAAAAAAAAAATTCCTCCTCCTAGGGTATCTTTCATGTCTGAAATCAGCCTTGCCACACTGGACCCAGAGCTCCAGCTTGCCACTGCAGCCAAGACAGAGTGTTTTCCATCCGTGGGCCCTCAGACCAGCTTCCCGAAGCCGCTTGGGCCGATCCGGTTCGTCTGGATGGACTCGGAGCGAACGGTCTCTCTGAGCAGAGAAATAATGGTGATGTCATCTCTGGAGATGCTCGAAGATACTTTAGTGCTGGGGACATGGGGTGCTTGGGGGTCTTGGGGGACGGGAGTGGGGGGGGGGTTGGCTGCTTGCAAGACCTGGTACCTCTGACGATGCACCTTGCAGTAGCCCTGCACTTGCTTTCCTATTTTTTTTTTATTTTTTTTGTATAAACTGGAATATTTTTCTTGGTGGCCACCTACTAACTTTCCCTTGGAATGTCCTTATTGGTCTGAATATTTTTTTTTTTTTTTTTTTTTTTGCGGCTGTGAGCATCTTGGCTGCCACGGGGCTTCTTCTCCTCCCCCCCGCAGCAGCCTCTGCCTTTGGGAAGAGATAGGAAATAAGCAGGTAAAGGGATACTGCCCTTCCCTCCAAACTCCCTTTTCGCACTGTACAGAACAACCAGTATCACTGTGATGCACCAAACTCGGCGTTCCCCGGGAGACCGTGTTAGCCGAAATATTCTCAGGGTCCTTCTAGCCAGTACCAGCTCTGGACAGTTGCCTCGGCGGTAGCCTGGTGTTCGCATCCTCCTCCTCTTCCTCCTCCTCCTCCTCCTCCTCTTCCTCCTCCTCTTTCCTTTTCAGCATGAAGAGAAGTGCGTCCATCAGAAATCCAGCTCTCCCACCCGTGTGGGTTCCCCAGAGCTTGTGTGTGTGTGTGTGTGTCCCCCAAGACCACCCCCCCCCTGTGGTGGCTGGAAGTGGGGGGGGAAATAGGGAGGATCCAGCCAGCTGTAGCCCCACCAGAGGGTTTCTTCCCCCTTTGCCTGCCTTTCCTCTGCCTGGAGGTGCTGGGCTGGCCCAAATCCCGTAGCTTTTGGGGAGAACTGGCCCCATGGCATCCTGGGGGTGGGAACTACTGGGTGCTGGGGTGGGGGCAACTCCTCTTCCTCCTGCTGTTGGGGTTCTCCACGGGTGCAGACGCACTGGCACTTTGTGGCGTTCCCAGTGGTTGCTCTGGGTGATCTGTGGGTCCCTGGTGCTGCGGGGAGAGGGGGGGGGGGGGACACGGGGACCCACGGTGGTTTCTTTCCCCCCCCCCCCAGGAGCGGGGTGTGTGTTGCAGCACATCCCAGTTTCTGTTGCTTTGTTCTGTTCTCGCTGTTGTCTCTTGCATTGTACAGTCGCTGTAACCATTCGGAGAAGAACTAGTCCTGTAAAATGCAAACTGAGTAACTTATAAATGTTAAAGGAATTTAAAAGAAGAAAAAAAAAAAAAAAAGAAAATTTCAGAGCAGCAGTTACTTCTAATTTTTTTTTCCCTGCATTTTTAGCAGATTGTATGGATTTTATATTAGCCTAGTAACTGTCAGGTTTTGATTGGTCAGACTAGTCCCAGAAATAAGGATCTCCAGCCCTTTTGTATCTTTTGTTACAAAATTTGGATAAAACTTTTAATAAAGACTTCAGTTTTTAAAAATCCACTGTGGTGACTGTTGCCTCAGCTGCCTCTGCCCTGGGAACACCCGAGCTGTGGGAGCTGGGTGGAAGATTTGGGGTGGTTTTTTTCTGGAGTCTTTTGGGAACTGGTGACTGTCCCGTGTCCCCAGTGTGACCTGGCTTTGTCCTGTCCCTGGAAGGAGCTGATTTGGGACCCTCGGGGCTGCTCCTGGGTGACAGGGATAGAACTGGGGCTCTGGAGTGTGATGAAAAGGCACAAACCATCCCAAATCCTGGCACAAATGGGGTTGCAGGACCTGCTCAGGCCCCAGGTGGCCACAGCCAAGCTTGGGTGGTCCAGGAGAGGTTGGGGAAGGGTCCTGTGCTGGGTTTAAGGTGGGCATCTGCGTTCTGCCCTCAAGGAAACTGGGTTTTTGGGATACAGGTGTCAGGCAGGGCTGGGGGGGTCAGGGCAGCTGTGGAGGGGTCCAAGCTGTGCCCAGTGTCACCATGTTGCCCCCTTCATGGAGCTGGAGGGGTCCTTCTCTGGCTCTGTAATGAGTTGCTACTCCACCAGTTCTCAGCAGCTGGGGCTTTTGAAGTTGGGGGGGGTCCAAGCTGGATGGGGGGCAGCCCCAAACACTGGTAGACCAGAACCAGGAGGTTCCCAGCCCTGTTCCCACCTGCCATCTTGGGGGGCTGCTGTGCCCCACTCTGCCTATGCAGCCTCCCTGACACCCCCAAGCCCTACCCACCTTGCCCCCCCCCCCCCACCTTCAAATACAGCTTCACCACCCCCTTCCCACCCAGAGGGGTGACTGTGGGGCTGCCCCACTGCAGCGAGGAGCCCTCCCCCTCACTCCCCTGCATGGAGGCTGCTTGGTCTGTCCAGCCCGGTCTGTCTGTCCAGCTGGTTGTCTCGTCCCCCCGGTTTCTCTCCATCCTCATCCGAGGCCGGTGCTGCCTCTGGCCAGTGACTCCCCGGGGCTCAGCCCCACGGGGGGGCTGGGGAAGGCAGCCTGGCGAGGCTGGGGGGGGTGAACTGCGAGGTGGGGGGGGGATCCACAGCACTGGGATTGCAGCAGGAGGAAAGCATAGGCTGCCTTCGGTCTCTCCTGAGCCCCCATCATGGGGCAGAGCTGTGGGGGGTCCTACTCTGTGCCCCCCAATTGCTGTACCCACAGCTGGGCTGCACTTGCTGGGGCTGGGGAGGTGGGAGGGTGAAGCAGCCCCTGTCCCAGGAGCTGTGTTCTGGGATCGATGTGTCTGGGAAAGGACTGAGGCGGGAGGGGGAATGGGAAGTTCCCCTGGGGTTTGTGTCCCCTCCGGGGGTTGGTGGCACCTCCGGAACTGGGAGTGCAGAGCAGTGGGGTGCCAACGCTCCCATCCCTGCTGTGGCGGCGGCTGGAGGTCCTCCAGTGAGGCCACATGGGCACCCCAGGGTGCTGTGGGCACCCCAGGCAATGTGGGCACCCCAGGGTGGTGTGGGCACCCTGGCTGGCATGGGCACCCCAGGGTGGTGTGGGCATGTGAGGTGGCACAGGCATCCCGAGGTGGTGTGGGCATCCCAGGTGCATGGCCACCCCAGGTGGCACGGGCACCCCAGGGTGGTGTGGGCAACCTGAGGTGACACGGGCACCCCAGGTGGTGTGGGCACCCCAGGTGGTGTGGGCACCATCACACATGGGCCCCCTGAAGTGATGCGGGCACCCCAAGCAGCGTTGGCACTGGCATGCTGGGGCATGTCTTCACCCAAACCAGTTTGGAGCAAACTTTTCACCCCACTGGGATGGGGCTGGTGCCTGCGCAGGCAAAGCGAGACCTGGGGAGCCCCAGGGTGGGAACCCACGGCTGCTCAGCTCCCACGGGGGGAGGTGCAGCCCCCCCCACCCCCCCCCCGCCTGCGCCAGGACTGGGGCACGGAGAGCCGTTGGGGTGGAGCAGGAGCCTTGTGTTGTGTGCCCCCCTGGCACCCCTGCTTCTGGTGGGGTGGGGGAATGGGGAAGGGGGTACTGAGGCTCTGTGGGTGCTGGGGTGGGGGTGGGGGTGAGGTCTTATCCTGCTTTGGGGGTCCAGTCTGGGTGCTGGAGTGCCGCTGGCACCCCAACTGCTTCTCAAGAGCCCTTCATGGTTTGGGATGCATTGACACCCCCTCTTAACCCTCCATTTACCCCTTCCTTTGGGTGGGGGGCACCCCATTGCCCCCAGGGACTGACAGAGGCTCTCCCTCCTGTACAATTCCCATTTATTATTTTGAGACCTCATTCCAGAGAAGTCCACTAACTCCTGAGCAAACTACTGGGATCCCCCCAGAGCCCCTGGAGCTGAAGCAACGAAACTGTTCAGGGAGGGGTCCCGGGGGGGTTTTAGAGTTTCCAAAACCAAAAGGGAGGGTAGAAATTCAAGAGAAAAAAACCAAAAACCAAACCACTCTCCCCCCCCCACTGCCACCCTGTGCTGGAGGATGCTCCTGGTACCCAGTGGGATGGGGCTGTGCGGCCCCCCCCTGCCCAGCTTGGGTGGGGGGGGGGAAGGAGGGGGGGCAAGGAGGGATGGGGAAGCGTAGGAGCAGTCCCATGGGAGCGAGGGCATCAGAGCTGGGAGTACAGGGAGTTCTCCATCTCTGGTGTCAGCTTGGCGTGGAAGGAGGCGATGCCCACCCCGAAATCTGGAGGGAGAGGAAAAAGAGCCGTCAGCCGCTGTGCCCAAGCCTCTTGCACCCCAACTCCTGCAGGAAGGGAACATGAACACCCCCTCCCTTCCCCCCCATCCTCCCCTTCCCTAGGGCATTGCTGCAAGCTGGGGGTGCAGAAGCCAGAGCCCACTGCCCACCCACAGTCACCCCCACCCAGAGCAGAGGGCGTGGGGTCCGTGTTGCCCATGGCCGAGCCTGCTCCCTCTGAGTAACCCAGCAGCTGGGGGGGTCCCTCCTGCTGTCCTGTCCCCCCCCACACTCTCTGGGGGCCATACCCATGTCTGTGTCCAGGCGCCCGGGTGGCGGGGGGTTCTTGCGGTGGTCCTCGATGTGCAGGGTCATCTCCTCCCGTGAGGCAGCGGAGAAGGGGCACTGCATGCAGGTGTAGCGGCCCCGCGTGTGCTCCCACACGATGCGGCTGTTGGAGGAGTGCCCTGCAAGGACGGGCGAGGAGGGAAGCACAGTGCTCACCCCCCCGTCCCCCCCCAGACCCCCTGCCGTGGCCACGGGGGGCTGGCTGTGTCCCCCCCCTCCCTCCAGTAGGAGCCATGCCAAGTGGCAGCACAGGGTGCAAGGCAAGCGGCCGCTGGGTGCTGTGGGGCTTGGGTCGGTGCTATGGGGGCAGAAGCCCCCCCTCCTGCTCCAAGCCTTACATACACAGAAGTCCCTTCCCCACGGGGGGGGACTCTCAAATCTGGGAGCAAAGAGTGAGGCTGTGCCCCCCCTCCAGCCCCGAGCTCCCTTTGCCCGTCGCCTCTCTGCACCCCATGGAGCAAAGGGCACTGGTTTTGGGGCAGGGGTGACTGGGGGGGGGGGGCTTGAGCCCAGGCAGCTGCTCCAGCTCCTTCTCCTGCTTCTTCTGCCCAAGGGTGCTGGAGAAACCAGGCTTGGTGGTTCTTGGGGGGTGCACAGCACGTGACACCCCCCCCTTCCCCCCATTTCCAAGCCTTACCGGGCAGCATCCCCTCTCTGAGTGGCTCCCAAAAATGAGGGAGCCTGCCCTCCCCCTCTGCTCACCAGGGAGCATCGTGGCACCCCACAGGGCCTCTCCCAGCCCCTGTGGACTCCCCCCGCTGCCACCCACCGCCCTCCCCAGTGACAGAAAGCAGCCCCCAACCAGTAGGTGCCAAACTAACCTGGAGTCACTCCTGAGCCAAAGCATGGGAGGAGTGGGCTGACACTCACACCTGCGGAGGGAATCGAGGGGCAAGACAAGCATTAGGTCTTCCCCTCCCTGGGCTGGGGGGGGGGGAATGTGGGGGGGGGCAGGCCTGGCCCGACCCCCCCGCCTCGCACCCCCAGCACGCCGGGGAGCAGCAGGGCCAGGAAAATTTGGAGGCTTGATTATTTTTTTTTGGGCGGTTGCTGAAATGCTGTCTCCAATCAAGCATCCCTACGGGCGGGATGGAGGTGGGGGCAGAGGTGGGATGGGGCTGGGGGGGTGGTGGGGAGAACTGGGGCAGCCCCTCATGGGAGCGGGAGGATTTTGGGGGGGGGGGGATCCTCAGCTGGCCGACGGCGGGTCCTCCTCCGGGAGCTGTTGGTCAAGGTGGGAGCAGAAGAAGGTTTGCCCGAATGGCCCCTGGTGCTCACCTTGGCTTTTCTTCCAGACGGCGTTGGAGACGGGGGGGCCGTGGCCCGGCACGTAGGGCCGGAGGCGATGCTGCGCCGGGGGCTGGGGCAAGCTGTAGGCCGAAGGGTGCACGTAGGACAGGAACGGCCCCGGCACCGAGGAGTGGGGTGGCCCCGAGAACCGAGTCAAGGACGACGGCCCGAAAAGGTTGGGTTCCAGCAGCGGGAAGGGGTGGGGGGATGGCGAGACCAGCGGCAGCGCCTCCAGTGAGCCGGGCAGCTCGGGGGGGCTGGTGGGGAGCACGGTGGGGGCCGCCGGGGCAGTGTCCGCGCCGGGGAGGATGGCTTCTTTCTCCGGGGGCCGGATAACGCCGGGGAGCTTGGGGAGCCCCTCGGGTGGCTTGGCCGGGGGCTTCTTCTCTGGGGTAGAGGTAGCAGGCGGGAGGGGTCTGTCGGTTCGGGGGGGGGGCGCGGGGCTGCTGGCGCTGTCGGAGCAGACGTGGAGGTGCTTGAAGAGGGAGCGGTGCGTTCGGAAGCGCAGCATGCAGTTCTCACACCTGCAGATGGCGGGGAGGCAGCGTCAGAGGCAGTGCTCCCCCCTGCACCACCCCCTTGCCCCCCTACCCCTGCCCCAGGGTCTGCTGTCGGGACTTGGGGGGAGGGGGGGGGCTGCAAAGGTGGGAGCCTGTGTGCTCAGGGCTGTTTGGGAGCCCCCAGGTAGGACGTGTCATGGGAGGTTGAATGGTTGGGGTTGGAAGGGAACTTAAAGCCCACCCAGTGCCACCCC
>BJBW01007838.1:17532-70025 GCA_004320125.1 Scolopax mira
ACAGCTTCTCTGGCCAACCTGGGCCAGGCTCTCACCAGCCTCACACCAGAGCGGTTTCAGCGGGGAGATGGTGTGTGGCACGGGATGGGGACTCACTTGAAGTAGCGGTTTGGCTTGTAGTGCACCTTCATGTGGGCCATGAGGTCCTGCATGCTGGGGAAGGTCTCTGTGCAGCCCAGTGTGGGGCATTGGAAGGTTTTGCCTGAGCAAAGAAATAGGGCAGAAATTCAGCAAGATCCTGGCTGTCCTGCACCCCCTGGTCTCCCCACCAGTGGATCTCCAGCACCTTCCACACTCTCCCCACAGCATCTCCTGGAGGTACAGTAACCACCAGCAGCGCTGTCTCAGCTTCGAGCCCCCATTTGCCACCTCCCAGCCAAAACCAGGGCACCATGGAGCCATGTAGGGTGTTCCAGACTTACCCTCGAGGGACTGTGTGGGTCTGTAGTGGACCTTCAGGTGGTCCATCAGCTCCTGCATGCTGGGGAAGGCCAGTTTGCAGCCGTAGCTTGAGCACTGGTAGTGCTTCCCTGGAAGGAGACAGATGTGTTGGCTTCATCCCTGGCCCCAGCCCTGGCTGTCACCTCCCCGGGGCAGGTCTGGGCTCACCTGGGACAGGTCGGCGCTTCAGTGGCCGCAGCTCTGGGGTTGGGGTCCCTCCGCTCCCCGCCATCGGCATCGGGCCACTGGGAAGAGCCGCTTCTCTGCAGCCTGATGGGGAGAAGCCATTAGGTACCAGTGGTCCCGGGCAGAGAGAGCAGTGCCAACCCTGCCACATCTCTCCTTGTCTCCCCCTTCCTACCTACCCCTTACAAAGAGGGGTGCAGGCAACTTGTGAGGTGGGGGTGTGTGTGTGCCTGGCTTGGAAGGAGAGGCAGGAGCCCTCCAGGGTGGTTCTTTGCTCCAGAAAAAGCTGCTGGAATGAAGATGAAGCCTGATTGGTGTCCTGAACACGCTGGGTGATGCCAGACTGGACGATGCCACCACCTCAGGATGCCCCCAGCCACCGCTCTGGGGTGGGATTTGGCCAAAGGGACCCAACTGCAAGAGGAACAAAGTCTTCTCCCCCTTGTCCTGCCCTGACTCCTCTCACCCACTCCCCATCGTGGCACATGGGACTCACCTGCCCCCTCTCCGGTGTATTTACCCCCCAGGGAGAAGGTGGGCACAGCCTCGTCCTTCTCTGTCTTCATGGCGTGGCTGGTGGTGGGCACGGGGCGAGACACACGCCACTGATGGTGTCTTCTCCCGACGGTGCTACAGCAGGTGCAAGGGTGAGGGGGTTAAAGCCCAGCATGGAGAAAACTCAACTGCCTCCTCCTCCTCCTCCTCCTCCTCCTTAGTGTCCCATGGGACTGACCCTCCCACCCAGGGACCTCCTAGGCCAAGCTGGCAGGAGGTCCCAGCATCTCTGTGGGGGCGATGAGCTCCAAAGGCATCACTTCACCCTGGAGGTTTTGAAGCCAGAGCCATTGCCAACCCTTCTCCCACCCCAAGGGTGATCCACAACCTCCCCCCTGAAAGGTCCCCCTCAGCTGCTGTCCAGCCCAGCCTGCCCCACGCATCACCAGACCCCAGCCCAGACCCCAGAAATGCCCCCCCAAACCACAGAACCCCCTCCTCCCCACAGGGCGATGCAGCCCTGGCCCTGCCAAAGCAGGGATTGCAGGAGACACTCCAGCCTCTCTTGCTCCCCAAGGTGCTGGGGGGGGTGTCTCAGTGGATGCTCCCCCCAGTTTTGAAGGTTTTTCCAGCCAGGAGCAGCAGCAGGTCCCGATCAATGGCCAGGTGTATCAGCAGTGGGGCCTGATGCCCGGCTGATGGGCATCCCATGGGTGAGGGATGGGGATGGTTCCCTCCCACAAGCTACATCAGAACGTCCCCAAAATTAAACCATTTCAGCCTCACGGAGCCTCACTTTCGACAGGCAAAAGGCAAACACTGACTCCCAGTAAAAAGCATCCAAAAAGTCCCTCCCTCACTTGGGGAGATTTCTCAATGCGCTTTTAGTGTCAAAGTTAAAAAGAAAATTAATAGTAATAATAATAATAATGGCAATAACATCATCATCATCATCATCATCATCACTGGGGCTGCAGAGTGGCTCCAACAAGCACATCTGCACTTGGTTTGAGGGTTGATGTTTCCCAAGAGCTTGGTGACACAAAGGTCCCTGGGGACCGGCCGCTTCCATCCCTCATCCCAAGGGACCTGCCCCTCGGCATCTGCTCAAGAGATGCATTTTCCCATTTTCCCAGTTTTTCCACTCCGGCCTGGCTCCCAGCTGGCCACGCTCAGGGGGGCTTTAGCCCGGCAAAGGGGGGGCTCAGCAGCTGTTCCTGCAGCAACCCAGCGGGCAATAAATCAGAGCAGGGTGGGGGGTGAAGGGAGGGGGGGGCACGAAATCCATGTGGAATTATTTCTCTGGCTGCCCCCAGGCTTACAGCTTTGTTTGGGGGTTGTACTGCTTTTTTTTTTTTTTGCTTTCCCTGCCCCCCCCATTGTTTTCTCAGCTTCTGCTGGCGCTGAGGGACATGGCCAGGACTGGAGTGGGGGGGGGGTGTGTGTCAGGCACAGAGCAGGGGGGTTTTGGGGGAGCACCAGGGGCTGATCGTGTGCCAGGAGGGAAAATTCAGCCCTGGTTGGGGGGGTCGGTTTGTCAGGTCTGCAGGAAGTGTCACGGCTGGGGTGGGGGGTAAACACCACATGGAAAGTTCACGGCAGCTTTGGTGGGGCTTGGTTTTTTTAGCAGGAGGGGGAAATGGGAGCTTTGCCGGGAGAAAAACGTCCCAGAAATCTTCTCTTGAGGGAGAAAGCATTAAAAGGGTTGAGGGCTGTGGCTGCCTGCTCAGCCCCTTGTGCAGCATCCATGTGCCACTGCCACATTTTGGTGGCCCTCCCTGAAGCCGCAGAACTTTGGTGCTCCCGGAGCATTGCCTGGAAGTGTGAGTCCTGGAAGCTGGAGCAAACCACCCCCTGGACCCCGATTCCCCACTGGAAACACCAACTCCAGATCAATCCTCCATGCCACCCACTGTCACCGGGACCTGCTGATGGTCCTCCAGGGATTGATGGTCTCTGATGGCCTCCAGATGAGGCCATAAGGGAGCAGGATGCCCACACCCACAGTGTCAAGAGCTCAGTAGGAGCACAGACAATTTTTTTCAAGTCAATTTTTCAAGAAACCAGGAAATTCTCCCTTGGCAGCATCGCAGCAGCCTGTCGGCTCCTGGGATGGAGCTACTGGTGCTTCAGTGTCAAACCCCTTTAGATGCTACAGCTCCTGCTAAAACCTCCCTCCTCTCCCTTGGATGCGCTCTCCATTTCCTGGAGCAGGCAGTACCCCAGAGATGTGTTTTAAGCTGATTTTTCTCCAGAAAAGGTGGGAAAATGCCTCTTGAGCGGATACCAATGGGCAGGTCTGGTGAGGGCTGGCATCTTGGTGGAGCCATCACGCCCGTACCCATCTCACCACCCCACCAACGCTGCTCGATGAGGGTACATTTTTGGCAGCAGACACGGTGGCAGCACCGTAGCATCGCCCTACACTCGGCCCAGGCTCTGGTTTTCAGGGAGCTGGTGGCACCTGTACCATTTTGCTGTCACTTGTCACCTCCTGTGGGATGGTGTCCAACAGCTTTCACTCTCCAGGACCCTCCGTGCTGCAGCCCTGATGCTCCTGCCCAGGTGCCACTGACCTGCCACCGTCCCCAATCCCAGTGACCCCACGTGGCTGCTGGAGACGTGACGGGTGAAACCTTGCCCTGGAAACCCGAATCCCGGAGCCACCACAAATTCAGTGCCATTTTTTGGAAGGGTTTTGCTCCCGCAGGGTCGATCTCCCTGAAAAACCTGCTGGCACCGAACTCCCTCGTTCCAGCTCCTCTGTTGAATGGGGACCCCAGAAAAATCCTCTCGGGGGGGGCTGATGGGGTGAACAGGAGGGTCTGCAGCTACTGATCACCCAGAGCAGCCGCCGGCGCTGATTCAGTTAATAATTAATACAGCTCATCTCCCTCAAACGAACCAGAGGGTTTATGGGTATCGCCAAGCGCAAAAAGGGCTTTTACAAACCCACCCCGGGGAGGATAAATGGGACAAATAATCCTATTGGAGCATCTCCGCGTGGTCCGTGGCCAGAGGTTGTGGAGCCTTCCCGAAAGGCAGCTCCTCGGCGCAGGAGATGAGAGACAAAGGCTCCGAACAAGGGGCTCATGTGATCGCGCAGCCGGCGAGCGGCGCGGAGGGAGGAAGCACAGGGCTGTGACAGCGGGTCGGCTCCTGACCAGCCCGGCAAGCACCCCCCCAACCCACCCCCCCTCCCCGCCATCACCCCGGCCACCAGGTTAAAAGACACCTTGCAAATGAAAATACTCGTCGGAAATTCTCCTGGCGCCTTCAGACATCACAGGGAGCCCTGCGGGAGCTGGGCAAGGGGGGGGAGATGCTCTGGGCATCCCTTCACCCCTCAGCCCCGGGTTTTGTGATGCCCACCACAACTTGGGTGCCCTAATCCCAACTCGTGCTGGAGCAGAGTCGTTGTCTCAATGTTTTCCTCCCCCCCCTCCCCATCTCACTCCGAGGGCAGGGGCCCTGCTTTTCAACTCAGAAAAATCTGCCTGGAGAGCCCTATGGAGCCCACCCCAGACCCTTCCACAGCAGCTGCCGGTGGCATCGCGGGCATCCGAAGGGGTGAGCACCAAGCCACTGTGCCATGTCCCCAGGGTGGACACAGGGGCAGCTCGGCTGGGACCCTTTGACAGCTCCTTGGGAAACATCCATGCAGAGCCTTCCATGCAGAGCCACCCTGGGCAGTCTGGTGGTCCACACTATCACCTTGGCCTGTGCCAAGCCACTGGTGACCCTGGAGACCATTGAATAGGCCATGTTGCCATTTGCCCATGTCCCCACGCCATCCTGGTGCCCAGCTTCACCTGTCAGCCCATGGTCAGCCCATCCACTGGGCTACATCAGCTCTTCCCCTGGAAAAAAGCCCTCTATCCCTTTGGGAGCCATCTGGGATGGACCTTTCCCCCCAGAGCCCTGTCCAACAGCCCTGGTCCCAGCCAAGTTCACACCGTGGCCGAGGTGTGGGACCCCCTCGCTCCAGCAACCGTGTCCTCCAGGCCCTGACAGTGACAACGTGCCCCTCCCATGTCCGTGGGAAGATGGAGGGTCTGTGGGGAGACCCCGGTGGGCGCAGCCCTGGGATGCTCGGGGTGGCAAAGCAGGTCCTGGTGCTCCCATGGGCCACATGCACCTGCAGATTGGGGCTAACAGCTCCCGTGGCTAGCTGTCCCCATGCTACTAGCCCCACAGGTAGTAGCCCCCGTGGCTAGCAGCCCCCCCATGGGTAGCACCCCCATGGCTAGTGCTTCCTGTGGCTAGTAGCCCACCATGGGTAAGACTACTTGCTCCTGTAGGTAGGTACACAGCCATGGCTAGCACCTGCCGCGGCTAGTCGCCCCACGGGTAATAGCCCCTATAACCCGGAGCCCTCCCCCTCCTTCCCCCCCCCCATAACCGTGGGCGGCAGCCCCACAGCTGGTGCTCCCCCGGTTTTGCCCGGAGCCTTCCCCCACCCCCCCGCTCTCCGCAGCCCCCGGTTCACATCCCAGCTCCCTGCAGAGCCCCGGCACCCCCCTCCGGTACCGCCGCTGCCTCGTCGCCCCCGGTGCCGGTACACCCCTACCGGTGGCGGTACACCCCCGGTGCCGGTACAATCGCCGGTGCCGATACATTTCCCCTCCCGCCACCCCCCGGTGTCGATCCCCCCCTCCAGGTGACCCGGCGGTCCCGGTCCCCCCTGGTACCCGGTGCTCCCCCCCCCCCGTCCCGTCCCCGCACGTACCGGGGTTGCGGCGCCGCCCGGAGCGCGCATCAGCGGCGGCGCGGCCGCGGGGCCATTTTCTGTGCGGAGCTGTCGCGAGAGCGGGGGGGGGGTGGGGGTGGGGGGGGAGGAGGGGGAGGAGGAGGAAGAGGAGGGGGGGGAAAGGAAGGAGGGGTGCGGAAGGGGGGGCGGGGGCCACGGGGGGGCGGCCTGGCCCGGTTCCGCCCCGCCCCGGTGCTTTTCCCCGGTGGTTTCGTACCACCCCCACCGCCCCCCCAGGTGCCCCCCCTCGCCGCGGCTGCCCGCCGCACCCAGCTCTTGCGGGAGGCTGGAGCATCCCGGGCCCTGGAGCATCCCAGGGGCTTTGGGCCATCCTGGATCCTTGGACCATCCTGGGCCCTTGGACCATCCCGGGCCCTTGGACCATCCCAGGGCCTTTGGAACAGCCTGGATCCATGGACCATCCCAGGGCCTTTGGAACAGCTTAGGTTCTTGGAGCATTCCGGGCTCTCAGAGCATCCCGAGCCCTTGGAGCATCCCAAGCCCTGGAGCATCCTAGTGTTCTTAAACCATCCCAGATGCTTGGAGCATCCTGGAGCCTTGGAGCTTCCCAGGGTCTTTGGAACAGCCTGGGTTCTTGGAGCATCCCAGGCTCTCAGAGCATCTCGAACCCTGGAGCACCCCAGGGTCCTTGGAGCATCCTTGGATTCCCTGAGAATCTCAGGGCCCTCAGATCATCTCAGGGGCCCTCAGATCATCTCAGGGGCCCTCAGAGAATCCTGGGGTCCTAAGAACCCCTTGGGAAGCCCTGGACCCCTTAGACCATCCCCTGGCACCCCAAGCCTTTTGGAGCTCCCCAAACCCCTCGGAGAACCCTGCACCCCTTAGAGCAACCCAGCACTCTCTGAGCACCCCGAGTTCCTTGGAGCACCTGGACTCCTCAGAGAACCCCGAGTCCATCAGATCACACATGGCCCTGAAGAGTAGCCCAAGCCCCTTGGAGCTTCCTAGGACACCCAGGGAGCAACTGGAGCCCCTCAGAGACCCCCACGTCCCTCAGAGACCCTGGAGCCCCTCAGAGCACCCAAAGCCCCTCACAGCCCCCCACCTGGATCCCCTTGGAGCACCCCAGTGAGTGCCTGAATGGGCCCAGCTCCAGCGGGATCATCCCACTTGCACAGCACCCACTGCCAGGGGGCTGTCCCCCCGTGTCCCCCCCCCCGCCCCCAAGGAAGGGCTGGAAGGTGCAGGAAGGAGTTTCCGAAATCCCCAGAGTTTCCAAATCCATTTTTTCTTTTTTCATTAAAATAACAGCAGAAGCTCTGCCTGTTCTCCCTGCAACCCCTCCCGCCCCCCAAAAAAATCTGCGGTGCAAGAACTGCAAAAAAAAAACCTCTGTAACTTACAGGAAAAATCACCCCAAGGGCACACAGGGGCTGGAAAAACCAGCGACGGGGAGACCCAACCACCCCTTGAGACTTCACATCCCAGCAACCTCCCGCCCCCACCCTGGAGGAAACGGGGTCCCCTGAACTGCTCTGTAGCCCCCCATGTCTGGGGCAGGGGGTCTGCCTGGAGGAGGGTGTGTGGGGGCTGCAGGAGGGAGGAAGAGGAGGGCTGGGACGCCAGGCTGAGGCAGGCCCGTGCTGTCGTCACTTCCTCCGGCCGCCCGGCGCAGGGCTCGGCGGGGGGGCAGCTGGGGAGGAGCCCCAACATGTCAGCACCATTCGTCCCTCTCCCCACTGCAAACATCCCAGAACAACCCCAGAATGGACTCAAGCACCCCCCCCAAAACTCCCCCCCTCCCCCTCAAGCCCTGGCTGTCCCCCTATCCCGTGATAAAGAGGGACCCCTGAACCCCAGAGCTGGTGGCAGTTTCCACCCCATGAATTGTCTCTGGTCCTCCACGGATGATACCCTCCCTCGCACCCCCTCCCTCCCCCCCCAAAAACACCCTTGGAAAAAGCTGCTGGAGCTCTGTGGGCTCTGCACGAGCGCCCCTCGCAATTTTTCCCGTGGGAAATCAGGGAAAGGTGGAAAGGTGGTGGCACCCCGGTCCTGCTGCGCCCCATTGTCCTGCTGTGCCTCTCTGCTGGTACCCCCAAGCCACCCAGAGTCACCCCAGTAAGCACCAACGCCGGGGCAGGGTCCCGGGGGGGGCGCTGGGTCTCTGGATTCAGCATCTTCTGGAGGCTCCAACGCAGAGGGAACGGGGCCACCTCCAGCGTGTCCCCCCCTCATGCAGGGCCAGTGGGAGCCACGGGCCAGCACCAGGGTGAAATACAAACCCCAGGCTCGGTTTGTTGGATTGAGATTTGAATGAGTCTGGTTATTTACCATAATTTTTAACATCCAAACGTTTACCATAATTATTAACAATAATCCTTTTTATACCCCAGAAGCAGCGGTTCCGCTCCCGGAGTCTGAACGAGCAGCAAAGAGCCGGTCCTTGCTGCAGGGAGGCGACCATCTAACATAGCTGCGGGTTAGGGTGGGATAGGGTGGTTGCCACCAGCACAGTCCAGTAGCCAGCGCAGGCTGGGGGGGAGTCATGAGGAAGCACTGGCTCAATGCCAGCGTTGGTGGAGAACCGTCGCGGAGCCACCACCAGCCCCTTGGGCACGGTCCCTGGGGGAGGTGGGGTGGGAGGATGGATGTTGGCTCCTTCCTCGCCTCTGTGCCCAGCTCAGATCTTCTGCACGTAATTCCCAGGGAAAAGCCCTTCCTTGCCGTGCAGGCGGCCTTTCCACCAGCCGGAGATATCTGGGAATAAAAGGAGCCGGGTGAAGCATGGTGCTGCCACAGGGCACCGCAGGGCAGGGCAGGGGGGGGTCGGGCCAGTACCTTCCAGCAGGATGTCGATGATGTCCCCCACGTTGAAGCTGAGCTCGTCCACGTCCTGCCCGATGTACTGGTAGAGCGCCTGGCACCGCGGCACGGCCGCCTTGGGCTGTGGCTTGGGGCGACTGGCCGGGGGTGGCCGCTGGCTCACGCTTCGCCGGCGCTGCATCCTGGAGGGCCGGGGGGGGGACACGGTGGTCACACTGAGGATGCGGGATGCCCTGCACCCTCCCTCCCACCCTGCCCACCCTCACCACACCCCACTCTGTGACTGCAGCTCAGGTGGGTCCTCCCAGAGCAGGGACTGGGAGAACTGGGGTGTGCAGAAGCCTGGGAGGTGCCATCCTGGTTGCCCAGAGCAACGAGGTTGGTCAGAGGGGACAGAGCATCTCTGGGGGGTGGCAGCAGTGGGAGGGGAGGGTGAGGTGGGAGGGGGACACGGGTGCTGATATGGGACCTACCCGGCCACCCCCTGGTCGGGCACGTTGAGGAAGTCCATGTTCTGCTCAGATGGGGGCCGTGCCTTCGGCTGGCGGCTGGCGTTTCGGGGGGGCAGCGCCGCAGCTGGTGGCCCCCTCCCCTGCTTCTGGGGTGCTGTGTAGGTTTCCCGCTGAGCCTGGCTGTCACCACGTGGGAATTGGGGTGCCCCGTTCCTGCAGGCACCTGGAAGAACCCCCCCCCCCCCCCCCAGATGGTGAATTACAAGGAGCCCCCACTCAGCCCACACCCCCCAGGAGTGCAGCGCTGGCTGGATCCAGGCTGGGCCCCCCCTCCCCATCGCCCCTTTTCCCCATCACCCCCTCTTTGGCACTACCCTCCTCACCTTGGCGTGGCGGTGGGGCGCTTCGGGAGGATGCTGGACACCTTCTGCCACCTCTGCTCTGCGTCACCCCCTTCCTCGTGGGCTCTGGGGGGGGGACAGAAGCCCCCTGTTAGGTGACGGGCTTCAGGGGCTGGCTGGGGGGGTCGTGCTGCCCCTAGAGCTTGCATCCAGTGCCCTTATCCCCAAAATGCCCCGTGCTGCCCATCACCCAGAAGTGGGTCGCTCCTGGGGGAAACGCAAACCCCCGAGGGATGGGGCACACGTTGGCTCACCCTGATGTCCCCAAGCCTCTGGCCATACCCTGTGGCCCCAATCCTCCTGTCCCCCCCCCAGCTCCCCAGGTGCCCTGGCACTCACTGGCGTTCCTGGGGAGCCCGTCCCCGATGCTGACTGTCAATGTCTTGCCTCCGGCTTTGAGGGCGGCCACGTCGCCCTGTCCTCTGATGAAGGTGACATTGCGGGTGCCACCACCACCCCAGCCCTCCTTCTTCACCCGAAACTGTAGTCTGGAGGAGAGAGAGGTCGTGAGGCCACAGGGAAGGGACCCCATCCTGTTTTGTCACCTCTCTCAACCTCCATCCTTACGTGTCCTTGAAGGAGAGGCAGAGCTTGGTGCGGGTGAGCTCCTCGTAGCGTTTGCAGAGCAGGCTGATCAGCTCCGTCTTGAAGATGGACTCCAAGAAATTGTCGGCATGGTTCTCATGGAGGATGAAGAAATCATCCTGTCTGGTGCTGGGGGAGGAACCCCAGCGTGGGGGTGTCAGCCGGGGCAAGGCTGGTGCTAGCCAGGGTCCACCCCAAGCAAATTTGGAGGGTGATTTAGCTGGAAACCTCCCCAGCCTCCAAAGCCCCATCTGCAAAAAGCACTCTGTGGGGAGCCTCCTCCCCATGGCCTGATGTCCTGTTGCCCCACAAACAAAGGGTTGGGGCCTGGCTGGGGGCACCAGAGGATGGAGAAGCTGCTGAGCTGATGGGTGAAGCCCAACCATGTGAATACCTCAATGCGGAGCCCATGCCAGGGGACTCACCTCAGCGAGACTCCGCTCACCGCCTGGATCTCCACCTTCTTCTTCAGCACCTCCTTGATCTGCCCCTTCTCAGGACCTTTTTTCACTTTCTCCCGCCCGATCAGGTAGAAGTACTTGGGGGTGAGGATGAAGTCCCGCTTGATGGGCTGGGAAAGGGCAGAAGCAGGGCGTGAGGAGGTGTTTGCAGGGGGGCAGAAGACCCACACACACATCTCACCCAAGGCTGGCCACCACAAGGCCTGTCCCAAGCCCAGAGCAGGTCCGTGTACCTTGAATCTCCGGTCGTACTTTGTGATGGAGTCGGCGAAGTCCACCCGCTCCCGCTTGGCCAGGAACTGGCGCAGCTCCGGCCGCTCCTCCATGCCCAGGTAATCGCCCACGAAATTCCTGTTGATGCTGTTCCTCCTCCGCTCTTTGAAGTTGTAGAGGATGTTGGAGGCTGTGCAGGACCCCAAAATGATGCCGGTCAGACAGGGCTACGTGCCAGGGGCTCAGCCCACAGCCCCTGCTCACCCACCTTCCCAAACTGGCTGCAATAGCCATCACACGGACTATGGCAGCAAGAAGTAGGGCTCGTTTCAAGCCATGGGAGGAATCTGACCTGCTTGAGCTCGAGTGGCTTTGAAACCCACTAATTGCCTCATGGGCCATAAGCAATGGGCAAACCTCCCACCAGACCACGTTGCTCCAAGCCCCCTCCAACCTGCCCTTGAACCCCTCCAGCGATGGGGCAGCCACAGCTTCTCTGCCCAACCTGGGCCAGGCTCTCACCACCCTCACACCAAACAAGTTCTTTCCCAAATCTCAGCTCCATCTCCCCTCTTTCAGTTTGAAGCCATTACCCCTTGTTCCATCACTACATGCTCTTGTAAAAGGTCCCTCTCCAGCTCTCCTGTAGGTCCCTTTTAGATACTGGAAGGGGTTGTAAGATCTCCCTGGAGCCAGAAATACATGCCCTTCTTTAAGGTGTAGGAAAAAAACCCCTGGTATCTCATGGTCTGGTCCCTCCTCACTCCCTACCTCGTTAATGCCACAATTAGGAGCTGAGCTTTTGCTCTCCTGCTGCTCTGGGTGAAGAGCACCCTAAAGGAGTGCTGGGGTGCTGGTGTCCCCATCCTTGCCTGGCCTTACCCTCCTCTCTCATCTGCTCATACTTCCGGATGGCGATGTGCCGGCGCCAGGCCTTCTGGATCACCCGGGCGAAGCCGTCGAATTTCCGCTCCCTCATCTCCTCGAGGAGGAAGAGCTGGGAGGGACATGGGGTGCTGAGCTTGGCCAGCCAGGGGCCACCCATGCTGCATCCCTTCTCCCGCACGTCGGCATCCCAAACCCTCTCTGGGGTTGCCCAAGGTGATGTTTAGCCACATGCAGTGTCCCCTGGGGTTGAGGGACAAGGGGCAGAGCGGGGCCACCTACCGATTCAGGGTTCTTGACAAAGACCTTGCTCCGACCCATCTGATACTGGTCCGGGTCCATGTTGACAGAGCGCAGCAAGTGCTGCACCCCTTGTCGCTCGTCCCCACGCCAGGACGGCCAGGTTTCGGGGGTGAGGATGGCGTAGCTGTGGGGAAAGGAGACGTGAGTGGTGACCAGGCTGTGGGGACTTGCCACCACCCCATCCTGGTGGTCACTCACCGCTGCAGGAATTTGTGGAAGAGGCGGCGGTAGGCGAAACCCGCCCGGCGCACACGGATGTTCTCCTTCAGCCCCAGGTACTCGACTTGGTGCTTCACCCTGAGGAGAGGGAGGGACACGCTCAGTGTGGGATGGTGGCAGGTCGGTGGAGGACCTACCCAGGCCCTTTTGGCCACTGCTTGGCACAGGGATGACCTGGGGCTTCTGAGGCTCAGATGGAGCTTCTGGGTGATGCACCTAGAGGGACATGTGTGTCCCCACATGCTCCTCAGTGCACACCTCATGCTCCCCTGGGTCCATGGGCAGCGCAGAGGGATCAGCCCAGGGTACAGTTTTTGGAGGAAAGCCAGTCCTGGCCACATCCCCATCACTGGGTGCCCTTCCCTGGACTCTGTGGGCTCTCTGATCCTTCTCCCTCCGTGAGAGGTCTCTGTTACCTGCTCTCCTCCCAGTCCCGGGGCTTTTTGGTCTCGTTGGGTTTGATGCAGCGGATGTAGTGTGGCGTGCACTTCATTAACGTGTTCACCAGGTCGTTAGCCTGTTTCTGGTGCAAGGATCGACCTCTGTAGCGTTAAAGGCATTGGTGGGAGCCCATCACCCTGCTGCTGCCCCAGAGGCAGCTAGTGTCCCTGGATGCCTCCAGGACATACCTTGATTTTGGAGCCTGCGGTCGTCGGACGTCCCTTTTTGTCAGAATTAAGCTTTTCTGGGAAAAGCATCCGGATGAAGCCACTGAAAGGCAGGTGAGAGTCCCCAGGTGAGAGCCGCCAGGCTCTCCAAGCTCAGCTGAGTTGAAACCAGCTCCAGCTCTGCTTTCTGCTGCTGGGAAATCCTGCACTGTGTCTGAGTCTGTGCCCCCCTAAACTGCCCCTCTACGGATGAGCAGGATGGGTGCTGGTGGGTGAGCACCCCTCTCCCAGCCCTGCAGCCCCTGAGTGCTGCTGCGCTCAACAGGGGGATGCTGCTGGTACCCGTGGGGTGATGCGGGATGCTGAGCACCCCGAGATGTGGTTCTAGCAGAGTCAGGACTGAATGTTGGGGCAACCCTCTGCCTCAGCCCTTTTGGGGTGGCCCCCCAGGACCGCAGCGCTGCCAGAACTCACTGTTCACTGCTCTGCATGAGCTCGATCAAGTCGGTGAAGAGCACGTCCCGGTTGCGCTCGCAGAAGCCATTCACGTCATAGGAGACCTGGGGGCAAGAGGGGAGCTCAGCCCCGTGGCTGCTGTGGCCAGGGCCATGGGGTGCAGGGAGTGGGGTGCAGGGAGTGGGGTGCCGTACCTTGCCCGCGTAGTGGTGGATGACGAAGCCCGAGCTCCAGCTGTTGAAGTGCTCGTGGTTGCCCACGGCCGCCTGCAGCTTCTGCAGCAGGGTCTGGTCGGCCCCCTCGCCGGTGGCATGCATGGTGGCACAGACATCATCCAGAACGCTCATGATCCCGGGGGGGTTCTGGGGGAGGGAGGACGAAGCCGTGGGTGCCCAAAGGCCTGATCCTGCACCTGGCTCTGCTCGAGTGCCCCGCACTGGTCAAAGCTGCTTCATGATGAGCCGCAGCCCAGGGTAAGGAGGCAGAGTTGTGCTCTCCCAGGGATGCTCCCAGCAAGACCAGCTTCTGCCACCCACTCACAAGAGCACCAAGCCCATCCAACACCCCCCTCTCCAGGTGTCTCAGCTTCCCGGGAGACCCCCCCTCACCCGGAGGAGGGGACCCTCACTCACCAGCTTGTTCTCTATCAGGTCACACACCACCTTGTTGTTGAAGTACTGGATCTGGGTCCACTTGATCCCCTCCTGCACGTATTCCTCCTGGGGGAGCACAGGGAGAACAAGGTGGGCCCCCAACCCATGGGAAGTCCCACAGCCCCCTGCTCTGGACATGGCACTAGGACCCACCAGCAGTGGGGCTGCAGGGTGCAGGAATTGGGGTGCTGGTGCAGCCCACCCCTCCGCCCCCCTGGCCCAGGCTACTCGGTACCTGCTCCGCCTTCAAGGTCAGCTCTATGAAGATCTGCTGCAGCTTCTCGTTCACAAAGTTAATGCAGAATTGCTCAAAGCCATTTTTCTGCAAAAAAGCAAAAAATATGAAAGTCAAGATGGGGCTGAGTTGGCTTCTGTTCCTCTCACCGCATAGGGGAGACCCCAAAATGCAGAGCCTTCGGGTGCTGCTCTAGGGACCCTTTTTGGAGCCACGGGCTGCTAACCCTGCTCCAGCCACTCTCCTTGCTGCAGAAGCAGGAGAGGACATTCCCCAGCTGGGCTCCTACAGCAGAGCAGCACATACATACCTGGAATATTTCAAAGCCGTAGATGTCCAGCACTCCGATGCTGTACTCCTCGTACGGCTTCTGCATGGCCCGGTTGATAGACTGGAGGGAGAGACGGGATGAATTCCCTTCATCAGGGGCCTATGGGGCCAGCTGTATGTGGGACCGGCTGGTGAGCATCAGCTCAGCCCGATGGGACCACCCACCTCCACGAGGAAGTCAAAGACACGGGCGTAGAGCCCCTTGGCCAGGGCGTCCCGGGTATAAGCCGCCTGCTCCACGTTGAGGGTGACGGTGATGGACTCGGAGCGGCCGCCCCACTTGCTGTCCATTTTCCTGCTGGTGACCTTCTCGTTGAGGCGCTCCTGGTCGACCCCCAGCAGGTAGGCAGGGAAGGCCAGGGCTGGGCAGAGTGGGGTGGGAGGCAGTCAGGGCTGCCTGCTCCCTGTACACCCCTGGCACGCTGCCCATAGCTGCTGCTGGACACCCCCAGCCCCATCTGAGTGCAAAGGACTGCGCTGGTGCAGCACCAGGGACCCAGGACACGGTCCTCCCTCTGCTAAATCACAGCAAGTGACTCCTGGCACCTGTCCCTTTGCTAATTAAGCTCTGGTTGTGCCATTTGCTCGCTGCCTCAGTTTCCCCATGTCTAATGTGGGGAAGATGCTGACACGCTCTCTCTCCTCTACCAGAGGATTTGTGCTATGGAGAGTTTGCAATTCATTGCTGAGGGTCCCTGCAAGTGTCCCCAGTTGCCCCCCTGGAGCGGGGGCAGTTCTACTCACAGTCAACATTTTCCACCCGAGCGTAGTTGCCTTCCTCCCGAAAGCTGATGTTCCCCAGGTGGAGGATCCCTGCCACGATCTGCAGCACCAGCTGCTGGTCCTCCCCCCGGATGCCAATGACCTGCATGGCATTCTGGGGACACGGGCAGCCCGTCAGCCCCTGCCTGGCCACAGCCAGCTTTGGGGGTTCCCCTTTCCGGGCACCCACCATGGTCTCATGGAAGTCACTGCGGTCATCGGTGCCCTCCACCTGGTACGTGTCCGACTGGTTCAGGTAGTAGTAATAATCCGGGCTCATGATGCCCAGGTTCTGCCGCTGCTCCTGGGATGCCCCTTCGATGAGCTGGGAGAGAAACGGGGGCTGTGGTTACCTGGCCCCTGGACCCCCACGGTAGCCAGTCTGGCTCCGAGCCCCCCTTACCTGGTAGTAGATGTGGAAGTTCCTCTCGCACTCGTTCTGGCTCACCACCCGTGACTTCTCCAGCAGAAAGTTAGAGATCTTCCCTCCGTCGGGTTCGCCTCCCCGGCTGAACTGGATCTCGAAGTACTTCCCCTGCCCCAGCACAGCTCCAGCTCAGAGCCGGGACCCCTTTCTTACCCCCTCCCCCCTCCCCAGCCCTTGCTTCTCTCCCCCTCTGCCACAACCCCAGCATCACTGGGACAGCCCCTGGCCTCTGCGCCTGCCCCACAGACTTACAAAGCGACTGGAGTTGTTGTTCCGGACGGTTTTGGCGTTCCCAAAGGCTTCCAGCAGTGGGTTGGACTGCAGGATGATATCCTTCACGTGCTGGGGACAGAGGAGCGGGGCTGAGCAGGGGGGTCACACGCCTGCACCCCACTGCAGCAACCCTGCCTTGGGGCTGGGGCAGTCCCAGGCCTTTGCGTGTCCCCAGCCTTGGAGCCAGGGCTGCTCCGGGTGCCACCATCAGGTGGGGGGGAGCAGGGGATTGGGGGGGCGGGGAGCAGGTAGGTTGGGAAGTAAAGTGATGCGTGATGGTGGAGGAGAAGCCATACCTGCACTTTCTCTCCACCCCCAGACACTTTGGAGATGTAGCCCATGATATATTTTGCTGCCACTGTTTTCCCGGCTCCGCTTTCTCCGCTGTGAAAACGTCAAAGCAGAGGAGATGAAATGGCCACGTTGGAGCCGCCTGTCCCAGGGTGCTTTGGGCTGGGATACTGGAGGGTGATGGTGGGTGACAGGGATGGTGACCTCCCTCTTGCTGTGTACTCTGAGCATGTGGCAATGCTAATGCCGGGGACAGGGCTCCCGTGTTTTGGGGGTGCTCTGGGCTACAAGTGGGGCCCGAGCAAGGCTGGGTGAGGAGCTGCTCTGGGAAGAGACGCTGGATTTCTCATTGCTGGATTTTGGAGGGGAGGAGGGAGACTTGGGAGCCTCAAGGGGAAGTCTCTGGCCTTGCCCCACATCCTGACCATTTCCCTTGCAACACTCAGCCGGAAAAGCACATTGCACAAGGCTCAGTCCCTGCCTGAGACAACCCGGTCACAGCCCCAGCTGGTGCTCCTGGCCCAGGACACCCAGGTCCCTCCAGGGACCTCCATATGCTGGGTCTCCCAGGACCCACCACTGGGCTTCAGTGACCTGTGGCCACTGCCCTGCTGCCAGGATGTCCCCAGGGCAGGGGGAGAAGGGGTGATGGGGACAGCCAGCCCTGGACTGGTGGCACGGGGTCCCTGATGTGCCCCTACCTGATGATGACGCACTGATTCTCCCCATCAATCATCATGTTGCGGTACATGTTGTCGGTCAGGGCGTAGATGTGGGGGGGATTTTCATACTGAGCCTAAATGGGTGACAAGGGAGAGCAGCACTGAGCACAGTCACCCCCCCAACACACACCTCGATCCCCCTCCCTGAACCCCCTTAACTCTGCCCATACATCGCACGGGGCAGCAGCACATGGTGGGGGGGGGGCTGGGTGAAGTGGGGGGGGACACAGGGAATTAGTCTCTTGCCGCAAAGATGAGCTAATCACAGCCTGCCAGATGTTTTCTTTGACTCCTCGTTGGGAAGCTTGATGTGGCAGAAATTGCTCAGGCTAGATTTTACCATTTTGGGGTCGATTTGGTGTGTATTTATGAGCTGAATTTCCCAGGAATGTAGATTTTTCTCCCGGAACCTCGTTACTGACTCTCCATCAATGTGCTTGGGGAGCACTGACCCTGCAGCACCCAAAGGACTGGGGAGGATGGGGACACTTGTGGAACAACCCCTCCCAGGTGTTTTGCACCAAATTAAACCCCTGGCCAACCCCCCCAGCAGCAGCCTCACCGCCCCCTGGTACAGCTCGATCTCCCGGTCGGTGAAGTATGGCATCTGCTTGAAGGGGTTGACAGAGATGAGCACCGGCCCGATGTAGGTCTGAGTGGCAGGTTAAGGTCCACGTGTCCTTTCTCATGTGTCCCAGAGGCAGCGTCAGTGCGAGGAAGGTGATTAGGGGGAGTCCCTGCCTCCTCCAGGAACACCACAAGGGGTTCCAGCTCGGGTGCAGGCAGAGCTGCTTGCCACAACTTCGTGCCATGGGGCTCCCTCCGCCCAGGTGTGTCCCCCTGCTGTGACCCCACTGGTCATGCCCAGAGGAGCATCCCCTCAGCTCCCCAGCTTTGTTCATGCCATCTTGAGGATTGGCTCCAAAATTGGCATTTGCAGCATCCCCCAGCGTCCCAGCATCCGCCCTCCGCTCAGCTGCTCATGCTCCATCCATGGATTTTGCAGCAGGAGGTTGTCTCCATTCTACAGCCAGGGAAACTGAGGCACAGAGAGGGGAGAAACCACCGGCTCCTGTCTTTCCCCACCCACCCAGCCTCCCTCAGCCCCTGCCTGCAGCATCCCTGACTCACCCAGGAGTGGGCAGGGGATGCAAAAATTGGGACTCATGCCTGGAAATGATGGAGTGGCAGGATGGGGATGAGCACCCAGTGCCCCAGAGCAGGTGGGGAGATGGGGGTTGGGGACAGAGCTGTGCCAAGGGGGTGACCCTGAGCCCTCGGTGTCCTATTTTCAGCCCACCTGACAGTTGGGAGAGGGAAGAGCAGGAAGAGAGGGGCTTTTCTGGGAAATGCAGAAGCGCGGGGTGTTGAGTCATGGCTGGACAGGGGCCCTGCGTGCAGCAGCTCGAAAAAAAAGGAAGAAAGAGGCTGCGTGGGGTACTCTTTTTCCTCCAAAAAAAGAAAAGTCAACCCCAAACCCAACCTCCCTAAACACATTTAAAGCCCCAGGGCTGCCAAAAGAGCAGGGAGGACGGCGGCGTCACTGCCGGCCTGGGGCAGAGCATCGCCTTGTAAGGACAGAGCTGCATCTTCAGGGAAACCACAGCCACAAGAAGCTCAGCCACACTGTCACCAGAGCCCCTGCTGTGCCCTGCTCTGCACCGCAGGGATTTTGTTCCCTGCCCCACGAGAGCTGGGGTTTGTCCCCAGGCAGGCATGGGGTGAGGGCTCAGTGCCTCTGGGACACGTCCCCATCTTCTCCTTGGAGCCCAAGAGGCATCAAGCCTCGCACGTGGTGCTCAGTGGTGTCAGCTCTGCTGTGGAAGCCAGAGACCACAGAAACATCAGGGCTGGTGGATGTCACGGGGGGGGACGGGGGACAACACAACAACACTGGGCAGGGTAGGAGCTTTGCAGCCCGGGCTGGCTTCTCAGTGTCCCGTGTGAGTTAAACCTGGTGGAGAGTGAGGGGTGGTACCTTGAATCCATGTTTGCAGGGATGCTCTCTCTCCATCCAGGGACTGCTTGGCTTTGCTGTTGGGGCAGAGCAGCCAGGGCACGCTGGGCATCAGAGGGGTTGGGTGACAGCGACAGGGGATGATGGCCACTACTGCCACTGGGGTCTGTGGCACACACAGGTGGGTCTCCAGCACTGCAGGAGCAGTGAGGGCAGCAGATGAGGGGTTCAGAGCTCAGTGCTCTTTGCTGAGAGCTTTGACGCCACAAAGGAAGGACCAAAGTGGGGGAATGGCAGGATGGACATCATGGTTGCAGCATCTCTGCTGAGTTCAACTCAGCACTGGGAATGGTGGCACTTCTCTCACTGATTCAGATCTTGTCCCACTAAAGTGTAGCGATGGGACAAGCCCCAGGTTGACCCATGCCAAGCTTTGGAGCTCAGCCCTGCTGCTCTCTGTCTGCATCCTGCTAACCCGGGAAGGATACGAAGATGTAATCATCCATAAAACGCTTCTTGAGGTTCTCCACAATGGCCTCCTCAGAGATCTTGGAGAGCAGGACCATGTCGTCCACGCCGCTCTGTTTGACATTGTGGCTCTGCCAGTGGAAACGCTCCTTGCTGCCCTGTGGGGAGAGGGCCACAGTGGCTGCCCCGGGGCCACCACCCATGGGAGTGGGGCTCCAGGTCTGGATCTCCCACCCCTCAGCTCCCCCTGAGCTGCTGGTAGCTATAACTGGCCCCCACCCCGAGTTGTGTCACCAAACTGGCACCTTCAGGCAGTGCAGAGGGCTGTTTTGGCCCTGCTAGAAACTTGCCAAAGTTCAAAACCCCAGTGCTGCTGCCCCTGGGCTTGCCCCATCCCTTGGTCCAGATCCTGCCCCGCCACAGGTCTGGCACCCCGGGGCACCAACAGCCTGCGGGCACCTTTGTAACAGCACCCTGCTCGTTATGGGGGAAACGAAGGACCTCGTGCCTGCTGCACAGGATCTGCTTATGAGTCAAAGGGGCAGCAAAAATAACCCAGGGGAAAGGCAAAAACTGCAGCTGGTGGGGGCATCCCCAGCACCGTGCATGCCCTGCACCCCCACGTCCCCTTTGCACAAGGACAGATCTGTGACTGTGCCCCCCAAATCCCTTCTTCCTGCCCAGGGAGATGCCAGCACCTGTTTGCCAGCCGCCCCCCAACTCCCTTGGTTCTGTCCTGCGGGGGCCGTGGGGCATCAGGAAAACTGGGCTGTGATTTAAGCTGTTGGGGGGGATAAATGCAGCCCTGGGCTGGGAGGGGAGGGTGGGATTTCCCTGTGCCAAAAGGGAGTCCTCGCTGGTCCTGGTCCTTGCTGCAGAGGAGACTTGCTGAATGCAGCCCCTGGTGTGGTGCCTGGGAGGGGACACCCCATCTGGAGCTGCCCTCGGCCCCTCTGCCCCCGTCCCACAGCCCCCGGGGTTCCGCTTTCACCCCAGCGCTCCCGGCACTGATTTCACTTCTCCTCCCCCCTCCCTGTCGCCCCCGGCCTCTTACTCTTTCCATTTCCCTTTTCTTCTCTTCCCCTTTTGCTTCATTTTCCTGCTGGCTCTCAAGATTTCAGGCCTCTGGACCCCGATGCCTTTGCACCCTCCCGACTGCCTCCGATTTCCTTCCTGGGGATGCTCAGCACAACCCAGCACCATCACAACGGGGGATGGTGGGACCACCACGGAGCACGGAGGAGCTTGGCAGCATCGTTCTTCTCCCCCCGGGCACCTCCCTCCCTGCTGAGCTTTGTAACCCAAACCACCATCCACATCCCTCCCCAACCCCAAGTGCAGTTCAAGCCCCTGTCACCAGCAGAGGAGCTTTTGGCTTTGTTGTCCTACCACCTTCCCATTGGACACAAGGACATGGGGCAGCTTGGGGAGTCCAGGGCAGGGGGGTTCCCCACACAGCCTGAAACCACCCAAGGGAGCTTCTCCTCTTTCCTCCTGATTGTTGTTCACAGGCCTTTTTCTTGCCTCCCCCTCCTCTTCCTCCCCTCCACCCTAATTAGCCCTTAGAAAAGCCACCTGGAAAACCACAAGGTCATTGGCTCCAGGGCATGATGCTGTCACCCAGGGACCTTCAACCCAACCTGGCCACAACCTTCTGCTTCAGGTGGAGAGGAGCACATCAGGAGGACCCACGAAACACCTCAGTTCCCTGTCCTCTGCCTCCATCACCCTGAGCCCTCCAGCGTGGGCACCCTGGGCTCACACGGCTAGTTTCGGCACCTAATTAAGGCAAAAATGAGCATTTCCTGTATTACAAACTTGGTGCTTTTGAGCTGACACTGAGTTTCTCCTGCAGCCAAACGACTGCTCAGAGCTATCAGGGGTGAGCGCGGGCTTTCGTGGCACCTCCTCTTCCTCCGGGCACGGGGTAGGTGCTTTCCTGGCTCGGCTGGGGCACCTGAGGCCATGCAGCTGCGGGGAAAACACCCGCTTGCTTGAAATGAAGGCTTTGTCCTGGGTATTTGAGAGGCTGTGGGTATTTCTACCCCTTTTCTGGGAACACGAAGTCAGCCTGGCTTTTCCTCAGCATGTCCAGAGGGGTGGCACGGGGGGCTTTTGTGGGGCCAGGGCAAACATCTTCCAGGGAGGATGAGGAGGGATGATGCTCCCTCAACACTGAGGTGTTGCCCAAGGTCAGTGCCCAGCGAGCCCTGGGGGATAGGGGGCTGCAGGCAGCATCCCTGCAGGGAGCGGGGATACAAAGGGAATTTGCTTCCAGAGCTTTGGGGAAGAGATTCCTCTGTCCCCTCCTCTGTCCCAGGCCAACGTGAGGAACCATCCAGAGAGCAGTGGAGCAACAGCCACCACCAAGAGGGTCCTTGGGGAAGGGAGTCCATGCACCAAATGCCTCCGTGAGGCCATTCCATCCTCAAGCCGAGCAGGGAGGAGCTTTCAGCAGCCCCTGGCTTGGGCTTTAAGGAGCAGTTTGGATCTGCTTTGCACAAGGGACTTTGTTCTGAATGACGGGTGCCTGAGTGGGGACCCCCATCAGCACCCCCAGGAGTGTCCCAGCGAGGGCTGCGGGATGGGGACCGTCACCACCAGAGCCACCGCCTGTGCTCAGGGCCCACGATAGCATCACTGAGGGAGGGGAGAGGCCCTGCAGATTGCAAAACATCATCTGTTTTTCTTTAAAGTTCAGGTCTGAGCCACCAAAAAACCCTGCAAGCCCCAAGCGGGAAGCAGATGCAGCCTCAGATGACACCTTTTGTGTCAGGACAGGATAAGCCCAGATGTAGCCAACACCTTAAAACCACCGGAAAACAAGAGAAGAGCAGCACGGGGTGTTCATCACTGTCACAATCTGTCAACTCCCAAGCAGCAGTTAAGGATGGGGTTTTTCTCCAAGGCTTTGGGGATCAGGGCTGATCCCAGAGCTGGGACACCTTGGGCAGGGGTCACGGATGCGCAGCCCCACAGCCCTTCATGGGGCCATAAAACACCCTCAGGTCTGGGGTGGTGGTAGGGAGAGGACAGTGTTTGCATCTTGTGGGGGACAGCATCACCCCGAGAGGCAGAAGGAGCAGAGCCGTGGGCTGAAGGACATGCATCTTGCAGACCCTTACTTCACGTTTGAGCATCTCCCTAATTTTAAGAGCTTTCATCTTCCTTTTCTGGCCCCAGATCAACTTCCAGCTCTGGCCATTGCCCTGTGTCCTGCCCATAGCCCCTGTTCACTGCCTGTGCCAGGGTGCAAGGTCCAACCCTGGGTCCTGGTTTGAGCTGGCTTGGGGGGGTATGGCTGCCCCCGGCTTCTCCTGGCAGCCTCTGCCACCTGGCTCTGCTGTGCTGAACCCATAGAGTCATAGAATGGTTAGAGCTGGAAGGGACTTTAAAGATCACCTAGTTCCAACCCCCCTGCCCTGGGCAGGGACACCTCCCACTACAGCAGGTTGCTCCAAGCCCCATCCAGCCTGGCCCCAAACACCTCCAGGGATGGAGCAGCCACAACTGCCCGGAGCAACCTGTTCCAGTGTCTCACCACCCTCACAGCAAAGAATTTCTTCTTAATATCTAATTTAAATCTCCCCTCTTCCAATTTAAAACTGTTACCCCTTGTCCTGTCACTACACTTCCTGACAAAGAGTCCCTCCCCAGTTCTTCTGTAGACCCTTCAGATCTTGGAAGACTGCTATGAGGTCTCCCTGGAGCCTTCTCTTCTCCAGGCTGAACACCCCCAGCTCTCTCAGCCTGTCCTCACAGCAGAGGGGCTCCATCCCTCTGATCATCTTTGTGGCCCTCCTCTGGACCTCAACAGGTCCATGTCCTTCCTGTGCTGAGGACTCTGGAGCTGGACACAGAGCTCCAGGTGGGGGTCTCACAAGCACAGAGTAGAATCACATCCCATGACCTGCTGGCCACACTTGATGCAGCCCAGGATGTGGTTGGCTTTCTGAGCTGCCAACGCACACTGCATTGGCACAACAACACAACTGGCTCATGTTGAGCTTCTCATCCACCAGCAACCCCAAGTCCTTCTCTTCAGGGCTAAGCCAGAAGCACTGGTGGGAAGTTGGGCCAAGAGGAGGAACACAGGGGTTCTCCTGCCAGTACTGTGACGGCGATAGCAAAATCAAAACCCACTTTGTGTCAAACCCAATCTCACGCCTGGTGCTCTCCATCCCCTGGGGTCAGTGCTCCTGGGGGAAACCAACACGGCCCACAGCCCCCAGACCCGGCTTCTCCCCACCTGCACCAGTTCCTCACCCAGCCCCAGCTCCCCTTCCTGTCCCCATGTCTGGCCATCACCATCTCCTCTCCAGCGGGGACACTGGGTGGTCTCCTGGAAAGCAGCAAGGGACCAGGGTGGGCACAGGAGGGAAGAGGGCTGAGATAACCCCAAGGTGGCAGGAAGAGGGTGACATCCCCAGGGTTCCCGAGGGGGACAGGGTGGGGAGAGCTCAGCCAGGGCCCCACTTGCACTCACCATGGTGTCCCTGTGTCCTGCCCCTGGGGATGGGGCGCTTGGGGCTGCTGTCACCGAGGGCCCAGGTCCATCTCGAAGCACTTTCCTTTTGTGTTTCTGCTCGAACTACAAATTGCAACTAATGTGTTGGTTTTTTTTTTTCCTCCTCCCACTTCCTCATTAGGTGCCTGTTTTGCCGGGGTGGGGAGGACGAGGGCGGCTCTTTGTTGCTGGGGGGGAGGAGGTCCCTGCCCAGGGTGACCCCACCTCCGCTGCAGATGGGTGCTGCTGGTGCTGGGGGTCACCAGTCCGGGGAAGGGGGTGGAAATGGGATGCTCAGAGCCTCAAAACACCCACCATATTTCTCAAAGTGACGGTTTGATGTGTATCACCCCCTGGGGTGGCCACTCAGTGCTGGGGGATGCTCTGCCTTAAGGTGGCTTTTAGGAACAAGATGCATTTGGTTGCTGCTTTTTTTTTTTTTTTCAGGACATTTGAATGAAAAAGGCCATATTTGAGGAAATGTTTTGGCTATAAATGGGGTGAAGCCATTTCAGGAAGACCATCGCTGGAGCTGGGGGAAGTAGTGAGCAGGGTCTCTGCAAGGGATGGCTGTGGCAGTGTCCCTACTGTGACTGCAGAGACCCTGCTTCTACAGAGCCTGCACACACATGGCCCCATCTTCATGCAACAGCCCTTGTGTACACACACACTTGTGCAAGCCCCAGCTCACTGTGATAGTGCCACGACAGTGACCCCAGGCTGTGCTGGAAGATGCCATCCCACCACTGAGAGGTCCTGGCACCATCCAAGACTCTGTCAGGTGGGCTCAGCTCCTTGACAGAGGACAGTCCCCAAGAGAAAGCGGATGAGATGGCAAAGAAAACAGGAATTCCACTGCAGGAAGCCAAGGGCTGAGCACAATTCTTCACTGTTGTGTCCCCACTGTCCCCTGCCTGGCTCCACATGCACCCAGAGCAAAGGCTGGCTGTGTCCAGGGGTCTGTGCTCCCTCCATCCATCTTGCCAGCACCTGGTAGAGTCCCACTGGGCTCCTCCTCCCCATCCTGTGCTGCCCTGCTCCCTCCAGGGCGTCTCCTGCTCACCCCAGGGTGTCTCCCCCACTTTTCCCCATGTGGAGGCAGTGCAGCAGTGCCTGGGAAGAAGTCACGCTCAGAGACTGTCCATAGGGAACACAACCTCTGTGATGGGCATGTCCCTCACCAGCACAGTTTGCAGAAGACAGAGGATCATAGTGTTCCTGACATCTCTCCTCTTCCAAGAAACCCATCCTAACCTTGGCCTTGTGGACCTTTCTGGGCAGCACTAGGGGAAACAGATGGGACAAGAGGGGGCAACACTTTGTCGAGACCAGCACACCGGATCAGATCAGGCCCTCAGCTTTTGAAACAGCCTCTCTCATCTTCTGAATACTCAGTCACTCAGTCAGGTTAGAATCATAGACTCATGGAATGGTTGGGTGGAAAGGAACCTTTAAAGACCACCCTGGCATGAGCAAGGACATTTTCAACTGGACTTGGTTGCTCAAAGACCTGTCCTTCAACTTGGCCTTGAATGTTTCCAGGGCATCCACCACCTCTCTGGGCAACCTGGGCCAGGGTTCCAACACACTTACTGTAAGAAATTTCTTCCTTATATCTGGTCTGAGTCTCCTCTCATCCTATCGCTACAGGCTCTACTAAAGGGTCTGTCCTCTGGTTGTCCACAGCCATGAGACGTGGTACAAACCTTTGTGTCAATCCCCACAGGAACCCCACAGCTCTCAAGAGACTTGGGGAAGCATCAGTAGCATTTCAGTTCACAAACACATAGATCTTCAACCAGCCTCTCCCCCAAAAAACATTACCAGTGCAAGGTCTGTGCATCCATGGGGTGCGTGGCCAACCTGTGAGAGATCTCCAAGGGGAAGCCTCTTCCTACATGTCCCACAGCAGCTCTGGGTGAATCTCCACCTCTCTGACCCGATCCAGTCACTAGGGCTGCAGGGAAACCCCTCCCCTGCTGCCCAAAACCCTCCTTCAGTGTTAGCATCGTGGTGTGGGGCTGCTCAGAGTCCAGACTAGCCCCTTGAGAGACAAGACTGGGACCAGAAGCTGTGCCCGGGATCGTAGCTACTCCTTTATTATAAATCATGCCGTTACGTCGCTCCTCCTCAGAGTTAGTATGTTAAACATTTTTTTTCATTATATATATATCTATATAAAAAGGTGAAAACACCCCCTCCCCTCACCAAAATGTCAGAACGGAGCATGGCACCAGGAAGGAAGACAAATGAAGGCCCCGCTCAACAGCTGAACGGGATTTGCTGAGCACCAGAGAAGCTGCGATCGACTGATGAGCGGGTGAAAATACAGATGGACAAGTAACACACAGGGGCTGGCAGGAGGGAGAGGTCTGCTCTGGGGAAAGGGGGCTGTCCCCCTCCCTGCACCCTACAGCTGACCCCCACGGGGACCAGAACACAGCTTTGGACAAGATCTCTCATCTTCGTGATGCAGAAAGGCCTGAAAATAACAATAATAAAAATAATAATGACAAGAGGAAGAACACCCTTTGTAGATTGGAAATTCAGGTCCCCTCTGCAGGCGGTGGTGGCCTGTGGAGAAGACGTGTGTTGGCCCACACACCAGGAGGTGTCCTGGAGGAGTTTCAAGCCTACTCTTTTCCCATGGCTGGAGGTCTCATGAGGGCAGAGGAGCGGGTGGCACTGGGACCAGCACCCGAGGCCACAGCGGCATGCAGCGAGGCTGCCTTCGGAGGCAAAGCACCTTTTGGAGGCAAAGCACCTTTGGAAGTAAAGCACCTTTGGAGGCAAAGCACCTTTGGAGGCAAAGCAGCCGCTGAGGCCATGGCATTCGCTGGGGAGGGCCCTGCCAGGAGTGGGCAGACTGGTCCCCAGTCACGGCTTGACAATGGGGACACTGTGACCAAGACAGTTCTTGTCCTGCGTCCCCCTTTGCTTTGATTCCTGCAGCCTGTCCTCAGCCCTGGCCTCAGCTCATGCTCCCAGGTGTCTCTGGAATGAAAAATGGTCATAATAGTGACAAGGGCTTTAAGGGAAACCAGGGAGACACCCCAATCAAAGTAGGTTGTTAAGAGAGTTTGAATAACCCCCTCTCTCCCAGTTAAACTGGTGTCACCGCGCCGCTGACGGAGTGACCCCGCTCGCTGTCCCCTGACGCACGTCCCGAGGTGCCAGGACACAAAACAAGAAAACAAACCCCCTGCTCCAGCCCCGCTCCCCACAGCAGCTCATCTTCACCCACAAGCCCAGAAGCCACCCTCGCCATCCGTGGCACCTGAAAACCTCCTCCCTGACTCCCCTGGGACCCCCGAGGGGAGGGCAGCAGCCCCCGGTGCGCTCAGCCGCCCCCGGGGATGCCCCACTGAGGACCACGATGGTCTCAGGACACGGGACAGGAGTGGGGCGAGTGGTGCTGCTTCGGTGGCTGTCACAGTGCCTGCAGGACCTGGGTCCTCTACTAATAAATAACAACGTCAGAATTTCAAGTAATGTCCCCGCTGCCGCGCTCTGCCCAGCTTCTCCCTCTCCCATGGCTCCAGTCTCGTGGCGGTGTCTGCAGCGGCTGGCAGTGGTTTAACTGGGAACCTGCCATTCTGAAGTTTGGGGGCAAAGGGTGCGTGTCTTTGGGGGGGGACGGGTTTGGGTGATGCCGGCTCCCACTGGAAGCACGACCGGTGTCTGTGTTGGACCCAGAGGAGGTTCCCGGGGTGGAGAGGAAGGGCCCGGCTCGGTGCCCCCCCAACCCTCGGCGTAGCTTTTGCCTTCCAGTTTTCCCAGGGGGGTCAGGCTGTGTCCCTAGTGCCCCTGGCACGTTTTACAGCACATCTGTCGGAAGTAGGTCCGGCTGCAGAACTTGAACTTCAGGACGAGCGGGCAGTAGGCCACCTTGTTCACATCCTTGCACTCTGGAAGGGTGAAAGAAGGGGAGCAGGGTTACATCTGCCTCAGGGTGAGGAGCCCCGGGGGGAACATCTAACCAGCCGTATGCAAGCTCCTTTTGCACCTTGATTCTCCACAACTGCCAGGAAGCACCAAGATGCGGCTGAAGAAGCCACTGGGAAGCTCCCTGCTGAAAGCCTCTCTTTGTCACGGTGCAGCTACTTCATTTATCAGGGTGATGGCACTGCAGTTTGGCTGGGGACCAGAGGGGACAGCACCAGGTCTCCCCATGAGAGCCTCACCCCACAACACAGCACCTACAGCCCAACTCCCGTGTCTTGGAACCATGGAATCACTTAGGTTGGAAAAGACCTTTCAGGTCATTGAGTCCAACCATCAACCCAATGCTGACAAAACCCCCCACTGACCCATGTCCCTCAGCACAGTGTCTGCCCAGCTTTTAAATCCCTCCAGGGATGGGGACTCCACCACTGCCCTGGGCAGCCTCTTCCAAGGCTTGACAATCCTTTCAGTGAAGGAATTTTTCCTCATATCCATCCCTAACCCTCTCCTGGTGCAATCTGAGGCCATTTCCTCTTGTCCCATGGCCTGTTCCTTGGGAGAAGTAGACCAACCCCCTGGCTACACCCTCCTTTCAGGGAGTTGGAGAGAGAGAGAAGGTCTCCTTTCAGTGCTCTGTGTTTTCCTCCTCACTTCCACCATCTCCCTCACCTTCAGGGTTGTCCGTAGGTCCCGATTCACACTTGGTCTCGCACTGTTGCATGGCAGGTGGCTGCAGGGTCTCCACGCAGTCGCTGGATGGCTGCCCGGTGTGAGCCAGGCACTGGACGGATCTTCTTTGCTGGCCAAGGCCACACTGCGCAGAGCACTGCCAGGAAACAGCATAGCATGGAACTACGGTGGCCACCACAGCTTTAATAATGCCTGGGGAGAGGGCATGGCTGGGTCTTGGGAGGTCTGAAGGGTGATGGATGCAGTTGTCCCTTCCTTCGCTGAACGTTGTGGCCCCGCTTCCCAAAAAGCTTGGTTTGAACCTCCAGGACTCAGTGAGGGGCTCTCCCTCCAGCCCAAAATCACCCACCTTTCCCAGGCCTCCTGCACTCCGATGTCACCCTGCAGCTTGAGGGGTGGTAGAGGGAAGGGAGGATTGTCCCTCTCCGTGTCCTCCCCCCACTGCAGGTGCTGGGCTGGGCTGTGGCAGGTAGACCAGCAGTGGCCCTGCTCGCAGCTGGCCCAGACCACCTCTGCAGCTCATGGCTCCCACTGCACCGCTCCCCATCCTCACTGCCCTGCCCCCCAAACACCCATGGAGGACCTCAAATGACTTCTGTGGGGCTCTGCTAGGCCCAGGAAACTCCCTGGGTCAGCTGTGTGCTTGGACCACCATTCCAATGGCCTCCTGAGCCAAGGGGAGGGCAAAGAACACCCCCATGGAGTCCTGCTGCCCCCCCGAGAGTTGTGGTGGCCACATGGAGTTCTGCTGGAAGGTAAAAAGCCTCATGTGCACTAGGATTTAAAGGGTTGGGGAGGCAGAATCTTCTTCAATAACCCCATGGGAAGGGCTGTCCCTACCTCTCCCCACTCGCCAGTCACCCAGCGGGGTGGTGGGCAGCGCCGCAGGTTGCACCTCATGCTGGTCGGGGGCTTGAAGCCTTCGGAGCACTGGGAGGTGGGCAGCGTTGTGCTGTGGTCACCGCTCTTGCAGAGGACAATGCGGTGGCGGAATCCTGGCCCACAGCTCGGGGTGCACTGCAAAGAGAGGGGACCTGCGCTCAGGGTGGAGGGTGAAGAGCAGAGAGGGGTCTGGGTCTCCCCCCAGTGCTCCCCTCTCTCCTTTTCCCTCATTACACTCTCCACGGCCATCAGGGATGCTCTGGCCTAGTGTCCCCCAAAGGACCATTGCCATCGGAGCGGTGAGGAACAATGTTCAGCACTGACCTCAGACCAGTCCAGGGCGACCCACTCCGGAGGACACGTCTGATTATTGCAAGGCTCAAGCATCTTTGGCCGTGGATGGGAGCAAGAAGCATCATCCAAGGTCTTCTCCTCGGTGGCAGAGATCTTGCGCTTGCAGAAGACGCTGCGCGTGCGGACGCCTTCATTGCAGCTCCGGCTGCATTCAGACCAGTTCCCAATCACCCAGCTGGAGACAGGGAAAACAGCAAAGCTTGTGAGGGGCACGGTGGGCAAAACTTGTCCCCTATTCCTACTCTGGCCATAGCCTCCCAGGCAGCTCCGGTTGAACCATGGAGCTCCTCCCCATCTCCTGGTCCTGGTACTCACGCCGGGGGGCACGGTTCCATATTGCACGGCCTCTGCCGCTCTGGCATTTTGGTTTCAGGGCTGCAGAAATGGTTGGAGACAGTTGAGCCATCGGAAAGTTTCTTGCATACCACAGATTGGACCTGGTTCCCTGCCAAGAAGAAGAGGGAAGGAGAGGAGGACCCCGAGGTCCTGAGCCAGGCTGCAGGTAGGAGCCCCACAACTCCCCTCCCACGTGGGCAATGTGAAAGGGCAGTCACTTGTCACTGCACCTTGTCAAGCCTGAACCTACTTCTCTGTCCATAACCAAGGCCTCCTTTGCCTTCAACACCTCCAGGAAAAAATGGATGAGGTGAAGGTTCATCAGCCAGGGCAAGACCCGGCAGAGTTTGCTGAGGATTAAAGCATTCCAAGGATATTGTGCTCCGATAAACCTGTTCTAACCTTGATCTCATGACACTTTCTGGGCAGCACTGGGGTGAACAGCTGGAACAAGAGGTGGCAACACTTTGTGGAGGCCCAGCACACCAGACCAGGCCAGGGCCCTTAGCTTTAAACAGGGAAAGAGACTAAGCCTTGCTTTTCAAACTGCTTCTGTCTTCTTCTGAACACCAGCTCAACTGCTCACAGCCAGGTTCTCCAGAGCCACAAGACGTGGCACAAACCTTGGGAAGCAGCCCAAGGGATCCAGGGAAGCACCGGTGGCGTTTCAGAACACGGACATGTGGATCTGAAGGCCAGGGGGGCTGTTGCAATCAACCAATCTGATTTACACACAAGTAAATGAATTTCAAGCCTACCGTGCCACCTTCCATCACCTCTGCCACCTACACCTGTGTTCCAGCCAAAGAAGGGCACCCGGGTTGTTAGCCCTGACACTGCATGTGATCACGGTGACTGACTCCGGCTTTCATGTGGCTGAGCACAGGGTGGGAACATGGAGGAACCCGAGAGCTCCTTTCGAGCAAAGCAGATGCCCACATCTGCCCACTGTCTCCTGTGGCCCAGACTGTGGACACGTGTGTCTCCCCCCACATCTGACAATGGCTCAAACCTCACCCCCTGCGCACAGCACCGAGCACTTGGTCCAGGGGGTGTAGTGCCAGGAATACTGGTTGGAGGTGTCCCTGCCGACGGGCGCGTTGAACTTGTACCGGATCCCCTGCAGCTCCGTCCGCACAAGGACCTGTGGAGAAAGGCACCACCGAGGAATCAGAGCCACCAAAGTCCAGCATGGCCATGACCGTCTGGATGGCATCATCCAGATGTGCTCTCTAACATCTAAAATCTCTCTCCCCCCTTTCCCTTTCCAGTCCTTCCCAGCATTCAGAAGGTGGCCACCAGTGATGACAGTGGTGCAGCCATGAAGGTGACACAATCAGAGAACAAGCTCCTGTGAACTTAAAGATTAAATCGTTCCAAAATCTGGCAGATTAGGGAGGGAGACCTCAGAATTCAGCCCAATTTACCTCTGATCTCTGTGCCCATTTACAGCAAGGACAGGGATTAATTAGCTCCCATTCCCATGATGTCACTGCAAGGTCTCTTTAGCCCAGCCCAGGCCCACACCAGGTGGGGGTGTGAAGGAAATGTGTTACCAACCATGACAAAGAGGGTGATGTTGGTGGGTCCCAAGGCCTCCAGAGACTCGGGCTCCTCTGGAGATCTCCTGTAGTGGAAGGTTGTGCCTGCGATGTCAAAGCGGCGTGGGGGGTCGATGGAGAGCCTCCCGTTGATGTAATACTCGCCACTCTCCCCTCTCAGCGCTGTGAGGACGGGGAGGCAAGGGTCAGCAGAAAGGTAGAACATATCTGCACCCAGCTTTGGCCAGGCATTTCTCATCCACCAGGCTCAGAGCATCACTATAACCCAGAGTAAATCAGCCCCATTCCATGGGGAGGGAATAAAATGGGTCAGGGTCCCACAGAAAGCCCCCAGCAGAGGTGGGACTAATGCACTCATGGTCGTGTCTTGGCCTTCCCACCACTTCACCATGGGAGGATGATGCTGCTGTGGGGAGGGAGCTCAGTCAGCTGCCTGGCACGGTGATGGGGACACTTGTCAGTGTGACAAGCTGTGGCCATGAAGCCAGGCTCAAATTTTGCACAGACCCTGTGCAAAACTGGGTCTTGGCTTGCTGGGGCTACTGGTGCCCAGGAGCCTGGCTGTGGTTGCCCAAGCAGGTCACTAGAGGGGGATCGACTCGTTCCTCCTTCCCGCTTGCATTCCCACGCTCTCCCTGCTCCCTCTGTCACCAACACCACCCCACCACCCAGCTCCCTGTCACTCCTGCCTTCGCTCCTGGCCACCACCCCATTGCCACCATGCTCTGGGGCAGGGAGGATGCTCCCTGTGGGGTGCAGGGATAATTCCCGGCGTGGGACGGACTGGTGGCAGAAGTTGAGAGGGACACAAACTTGGGCTGTGCCTCCAGTCCACACCAGTCTGGATGGACAGGAGGAGTCCCCAGTATACGTGGGCTGGGCAGGGAGGGATGTCAGCATCTCTGAAGCTGGCAAAGGGAGCTGGCCTGGAGGGATGCTGCCGGGGAGCCCCACTGTGACCTTCCACCAGTGCCAGCATCCAGGCAGGCTCCTGTTCCTGGAGAGCCGTGCAGAGGCATCTGACAGCAGCAAGCACCCCTGCCCACCCCTCCATCATCACTGTCCATCGCTCGGAGGACAGCAAAAAAAGACAAGGGGAAACTAAAAAGCCCATTGTATGAACCAGCCAGAGTCTGGCTGGAAAATTAAACCCAAGGAAAATGTGAGCAGGTCTATTTTTAACCCCCAGCCCAACATGCTGGTGGGGGCGGGGGGGATGCCAAGGAGCCACAGGCAGCGCCAGGAACGGCGGGGTGTGGGGTATGCTCAGGGTTATGCTGCTCAACAGTGAGTGTGGGATGGAGGCAGTGAGAGAGGGGCTGCGTGTGCCACACTGACACAGCAGGACACGCTGCAGGTCCTGCTGCCTTCCTCTGCTCCCAGCCCCAGGCTGGGACCCCTAGTCCCATCCTCTGCTGTCGTGGGAGGTTTTCCTTGCTGTGCCTTTCCCACATCATAGTAGCCACAGGGAAATAGCAGACCCAGGGGTGTCTGGCTGGGATTCCAGTATCCCCCAGCCCCATCTCACCTAGGTAGTTGATGGAGAGGTTCAGCTCCCGGATGTCGATGTGGACGGAGCCCTTGGGAATCTGGATCACCTCCTCGTAACCTACAAGACAACCCGGGGCTGGTGAGCAGCGATGCTCAGCCTCCAAGCCTGGAGTCAACCCTGCCCTGGGCTGGATGGGACCATGTACTACCTTCTTACCAACGGGCTAAATGCTAACCTACATGCCACCCACTGCAATTAAATGGAAAAAGCCCTGTGGCCCACCAGGACAGTGGCTTGCTTGCTTTGTAGTGCTCAGGGACTGGCCGTGATGGGACCGGGGAGGTGCAGTGGAGCTGGGATATCCAAGGACATCTCCACAGCTGTGGCACCACTTGGTGTCCGGTGACGAGACAAGAGGTAAAGGGCACAAACATGACCATAAGAAGTTCCATCTAAACATGAGGAGGAACTTCTTTCCTGTGAGGGTGCCAGAGGCTGCCCAGAGAGGTGGTGGAGTCTCCTTCTCTGGAGACATTAAAAACCCACCTGGATATGTTTCTGCTCTGGGTGGACCTGCTCTGGCAGAGGGTTGGAAGAGATGATCTCCAGAGGTCCCTTTCAACCCTGTATCATTCTGTGATTGATTCTGTGGCTGGAGGGCAGGGCGAGCTGGGGAGGAGGGAAGGAGCTTGATGCTCTGTGTCAAGGACTTGGATGCCAGTGGTGACTGTGGCACAACTTGGTGGGTGAACAGGAGTGATTTGCTCCCTGCTCACAGCCTGGTTCTACCCTTTGGTGTTTCTCTGGAATTATGTCCCTGCCTGTCCTGCGCATCCCCAGGAGCAGGTGAAGCTGAGGAGGGAATTGAGGGTGGGTGACACCGGCTGCACTGGCCAGACCACTTGCTCCCTACCTCCCTCTGGCAGGGACTGGTTGAAGACGCCCTCAATGGTCTCACAGGAGCTGCCGTCTCCCCCACACACGCGGCACTTGTCCTCCTTCGAGTCAGAGCCCAGGACACGGTCGCAGCCCACATGCTGGAGGAAGGAGCATCAGGGAATTAGCCATCATGGTAGGGCCATGTCCACCCCCCCACACACCTGACATGCAGCATCCCAGCATCCCACCTCACCCCGTTTCATCGCACTGCACACCAGGAGGTGCTCAGCCCCATCTTCCTGCCACCTCTCTACAGGGACAGCCCTTGGGGGGGGTCTCTCCGGGACTGGGTGGGGGCACAGGCAGAAATCCCATAACTGTGGGATGAGGCAGAGGTTGAGGGGGCCTGCATTGAGCTGGTGGAGCTGCAGCACCCCAAGAAGAGCCGTGTCCCCACCTACAGCTCTGCCGTAGTGACCCCATGTGAAGCCTCCCACTCTGCCCCACTGCCACAGTATGTGGGCAACCAGTGGGTCATCAGCATGGCTGTGGCTACCTATCATAGAATGACAGAATCATCTGGGTTGGAAAAGACCCTTGGGATTATCGAGTCCAACCATCTACCCTACTCTGCAACTTCTTCCCTACACCATATCCCCCAATCCCACATATAAACAACTCTTAGACTCATCCAAGGATGGTGACTCAACCCCCTCCCTGGGCAGTCTATTCCAGTGTCTGACCACTCCTTCTGTGAAGAATTTCTTCATCATGTCCAGTCTAAACATACTCTGTTGCAGCTTGAATCCATTCCCTGTTGTTGTATTGCTAATTACCTGTGAGAAGAGACCAGCCCTAACCTCTCTAAAATGCCCTTTCAAGTAGTTGCAAGAGTGATGAGGTCACCTCTCAGCCTCCTCTTCCTCAAACTAAACAGTCCCAGCTCCCTCAACCAGCTTCGTTGTTCCACAGCACGTTCAGCCCCACAGAGACAAAAAGATCCCGGAGACACAGGAAGAGAGACAGACACAAAAGGAGCCTGCCTGTCTGCCTGCTGGGAGACATTTGCCACTCCCACAGCACTTTCTTATAATTAAACTTTTATAGCCCTCCAGATGCCATTTCAAGGGAAATATCAAGAGCCTGGGGCTACCTGGGCTGGAAATGCAGAGGCCCATCGCTAACACAGGCCAACGTGGCACCCGCTGCATGGAGAGGGGATGAGGACAAGCCTGGAGATGGATGTTCTGCTCCCATAAGTGAACTGGGTGCCCGGGTGGAGGGATGCCCATGTCCATGTGGGCAGATGGGGGGAGACCCCTCTACCCGGGGGTCTGTCCCTGCCTCCCCCCCACCCCGGGCACCCCCACCAGACCCTGGCAGCACCTTGCACTCCCCATTGACGCAGATGTCGTTGGAGTCCTGCCGGCACGGTGTCCCGTCCACCACGGCTGCAGCTCGTTCTGTGTAGAAGTTGAAACCTTCGGCCAAGCAGTTGAGGGAACAGGCTTTGACACCCCCTGGGAAAGAAGCAGAGGTTGGAATGTCACCACCAAAGAAGAGAGAGAGGAAAGATATAGGGAGCCAGACCTGCCTAACGACTGCCTTGCCCTCGGCTTCCTCACATCTCCATCCTGTGCCTGGCCCTGCACAGCTCCAGGTGCTCAGGAGGGAGTCCCTGCTGAGCAGAGGGACCCATGGAGGGACCCAGACACCTTCCTTATTGGTCAGCACTAAGTCAGGATGATAAAACTGATCTTCATCTTTCACTGATACATATTTCTTCAACTTCTCCATTTCACCCCGTATTTACAGAAAATATGTGCAAAATAAAACTAAAAAAAACCCCAACAAACAAAAAGAAAGCCACAGGAAGGAAAGTGTTATCACTTCTGGTACAAAAAAGTCCAGATACCCACACATGAGAGACACTGTCCTGTCTGCCCACAGCCTGGGAATCACAGGCTGTATGTGATGGGGGAAGAATCAAACTGACTTTTCTTATCTGGTACCAGTCACTCCTGGATCTCCTGGCACTTTACAAGGGCTGTCAACACCCTTGTGCCCATTTTACAGACAGGGAAACCGAGATAGCAGCTCTTAAGCAACTTGTCCAAGGTTTTTTTATCTACGAGAACAGAGCAACCAAGTTTTTTCAGCTCCTAAAGCAGTTACTAGGCCAGAGCAACCATTTTTTTCTGTTCAGGCTGGTGGACACTGAGTCCTTCACAGCGAAGATGATGACAGCAGTGTGAGGACAAAGGGGAAGGATACTCAAGTTACAGCTAAAACACCTGCTTCCCAACACCCCTTGCCAAAGCACTGTCTGAGGAACAGAGGATGGATATTTGGATATTGATTTATGGTGCCTGGGAGAAGGACATAGGACTGGTTATAGAAAGAGCCAGCTGAGCAGAGCAATTTTCTGCCTCCTGCCATTGGATTTTATCAAATGCTGGTGCAGATCGTGGCATTTGCTGCCTTTACTGAACATCTCGAGGAGACCCAAGAGCCTGCAGACCCTGTCAGGGAGACAGACACGTGCCTAAGCCGTGGCAGTTCCCTCCTGAAGGCACCACCAAGAGTTGAGAGCCACCTGCCAGAGCTGGGAAGCACCTAGGTGGGGAGCAACCAAAACTGCAAACTTGCAACCTGCTAAAACACATCAAAGGGGGGGGTGGAGTGGAGGGGTGGCCCTGCTGTGCCCGGGAGCACCCAAACATAGCTAGGGGGAAGAGAAAGCAAAGGGAGGAGCAGGAGGAGATAGGAGAGGGGAATTCAGCAGCTGGGAGGCAGGTGGGAGGCAGGATGCCTGGGCAAGCCTCTAGAGAAGGTACTCCATCAACCCTCCCTCTGGAGAGCCACCCCACTCCCCAGCACCCAGGGCTGACCCCCGCCTGGTGAGGGATCTCCAGGGCCAAGGAGGACAAAGCAGGCATGACCCCAAAAAACACAGCATGTCTGGAGCAGGCATGGTCCTGGACAAGGACAGACCCCATATGTGCCCAGCCAGACCTCAGGTACAGAACATCACCAGGAAGGTAAGAAAACACAAGTCATAGGGGACCTATGCTGGCTGTGAGATGTCCCAGCTTGGAGAGACCGTGCCACCAAGCCCAACCACAACCACACACACAACTGTCCCACCAGCCTGGGAGAGGGGCTTATTCTGGCCCTTCCTGAGAAGTATTTAGCCAGTCCCTGCTGGCTTGGGAGCATCTCTCCTGCCTGCACTATGCTCGGGTGGCCACTCAGGACCTTTGTCCCTGCCCACGTGCAGGTCTCTGGCTACGTTCTCTCTCCTGCCGTCACTGGAGTGCAGGGCAGACTGTAATGAGGCAGAGCTGAGAAACAGCCAGAAACTTGGGCTTTCATTTCAGGACTCTCAGGTGGATTTCCTAAGCAATTCCCATGCACTACTTCATCCCTTCCTCGTCTCCAGCTACAAGGAAAGGAGAGACCCACTGCAGACACCGTGCTGCAGTTCCCCCGTGTCAGTGAACCCCTGTCACAGCCTGTTTCCACCTCGCTCCCACCTATGGCTCCATTTTAGCTCCCAATTGGCTTCAGAATCCTCCTTTTCTATCAGAACTCTTCACCACTACTGCCCTGTGCCCAGGCAGGTGCCCAGCCTGAGGGACTGGGACCCCTCCAGCCTGCCCACTGCCTGGTGAATCCTCCTAATTGCCTGGGAAGCAAGAAGCAGATAAGACCATAATGCTTCCCAGAGCACAGGGGTGCTGGTGAACTCCCCCAGATAAGATAAACCCCCTCCAGCCACCCAGAGCTGTCTTTCCTTTACTTTGGGCTGAGTAATCATAGAATCACAGACTGGTTTGAGTTGGAAGGGACCTTAAAGCCCACCCAGTGCCACCCCCTGCCCTGGGCAGGGACACCTCCCACCACACCACCTTGCTCCAAGCCCCCTCCAACCTGCCCTTGAACCCCTCCAGGGATGGGGCAGCCACAGCTTCTTTGGGCAACTTCTAGTCCAAGGCCAGCAATAGCCAGGTCTGCCGTGGGTTCTCCTTTTAATATTTAATAGAGCTATTTAAATAGAATAGACTATTTTCAGTTGGCTGCGCTGTGCCCTAGAGGATGTTTTGTTCCTCCTGCCCACCATGTCCCATCGAGGAATCAAAGCCCATTACAATCTTTGATGAACTTTCTCCTGTTTTCTGCAAGCCCCTGCTCCTCCCTATCCCTCTCCCAGCCCCGAGAGCCACTCCATTCTCCCTCGGCTCTTGTATCCGCCAAGAGCAAATGAATAACTAAGCGGGGAAAAAAAAAAAAAAAGGCAAAATAAACAAACAATTAAAGCTGCATTCCACGAGGTATCTGCTGACTGTTGAACTCCGAAAGGCTGAGCTCAGCTCTTCTTGCTGGGGCTGTGTCTTTCCATCCTGGGGCCTGGGCTCCAGGACGGTTATAAATCACCGCCAGGAAAACACGTTGTACCAGTCCCACGCAGAAAACTGACCTCAACTTGCCAGTGACCCGATGGCCGGAGTCAGTGTGTGACTCCCTCCCTTCCCGAATTCCCTGTGGGATCAGTGTCCTCCCCCATCCAAGCCACTGGGGGACTCATTGTCTTCATGGTGGGGGTGCTCCCTGCATGGGCTATTTCCCCGAATTGCCATGGTTCAAAGGCCACAGGTACCCCAGCACCTCTTGGCAAGGGGTGCAGGAGAAGAGTTGAGCAGGGGAAGGGGCTCAGCAGAAGCAAGCCCAGGTGGCCAGTGGCTCCCAGAGTGAGATCTCGTGCCCAAAAGCAACCCAGAGAGCAGCCAGCTGGAGGGCAGACTACCTGGGGACGAGACCACCAACAAGGATGGGTCTTGGGGGGCTGCTTGTGCCAGCAGGGAGGGACTGACACTCACCACCCCAGGAACTCTCTGGAAGAGCCCAGGAAGGAGTGAGGGAGATGATGGCCAGCCCTTGTTGCCTCCCCAGTGCTGGGGTGGAGGGGGTCTCCTGGCACAGGAGCTGCAATGGGGAAACATAGGTCCTGAGAACACAACACCTGTGGCAAGGGGAAGGCAAGAAAGGAGTCATTTCCTGGCAGACAATCTACAACATGGAGAAGAGGGTGGAGGTGCAAGGGATGCTCCCCACTGTCCCCACAGATGTACCTCTGACACCCAAATGACACCAAGGACCACTAAATCCTGCAGGCACGTGACGAGGTGAGTACCTGTGCTGCTGAAATCATAGAATCTCAGAAGGGTTTGGGTTGGAAGGGACCTTAAAGTTCATCCAGTCCCACCAGCCCAGGTTACTCCAAGCCCCCTCCAACCTGGCCTTGAACCCTTCCAGGGATGGGGCAGCCACAGCTTCTCAGGGCAATTCTCACCAGTATCTCTGGACATTGAATAAACAAAACACAACTGCTAAACAACACGACTCCTTGGGACCATTACCCACAGCCAACCTGGAGAGCTGAGACAGGGAGCTCCCAGATCCCTTTAAGACACAATCGTGCCAACTTTGTGTCACAGCCTCCTGGGAAGGGGACAGGTTTCATCCCCTTATTTTATGGGAGGGGAAGCTCAAGCAGAGAGAGAGGAAGGGGTGGTTTTTTTGAATGTCAAAGCAAATACGAGTGTCAGGGCCAGATTACATTCAAGGACCGATGTTCAGCTGGTCAATCATCCCCTGGACTCAAACCACTGGGCCATGCCTCAGGAGAAGAGAGGTCTGAGTGAGGGCAGGTCCAGCCTGCAGGGCTGTCTTTACCCTTGGCATCTGTTGGGGTCTTTGTGTGACTTACTGCTTTGAAATTTTATTACATTTTTATTGATCCGTCCCCTGCAGCCTCAGCACATCTGCTCCAGCTGCAGGAGCCCCACTGGGAGGTGTGCTTATTTACACAGCTGTGAAGGATTTCCCCAGTCAAGTTCATTAACTACATGAAGAAGACGCGCTGTTCTTTCTCATTATTAAGAGATTTCTGCCACAGAGGCCTCCTCCCGCCCGTGTCCTCCCCAGACACTTCTGTGAGACACAAGAAGACTGACTGGAAGAGGGGAATGCTGCTCTTTGGAGGATCCACCACTTTGCATCCCTTCCATCCATGCAGGAGCTGGAAGCTTTTACCTGCCTGTGCAGGGTTTTCTCCCCATCGGGTACTGGACACTAACACCTCCTTTCTCTTGTCTGTCTTCCCCTTTGCTCCCTCAGCCAAGGGACAAAGGACCGTCATCCTTAAGGACAAAGACTTGAGGGAAGAAGCTAAAGAGCTCCAAGGCTGGTGGAGTTGTTTCTGGCAGAGCAATGGAGTCAGGGGGCAAGTGACCCAGGATATGCCAGGATGGTTGGTCACAGACCAGTGCCAGGGGCAACCACCTGGAGGGATGGAGGCAGCACATCCCAGGAACACAGAGCGGGCAGCCTGCAGGACCTGGGCTAGCAGACACGGTGACTAATTACCCAACAGAATTCTTGGACCATGAGATCTGTCCCTGCAGAGAGTCTGGGAGAGCAGAACCCCTGCATGGTCCTGCTCCAGCTCTGGCTGAGCTGAAGGATGCTTGGCCCGGCCCCAGCACTCACCTCCTCGGTACGTCTTCCAGGTGTAGTACTTCCCTCGGAAGGGGACGTTGTCGAACTCGGCACACTGCAGCTCTCGGAAGTCCTGGGAGCCTGGTGGGCAGTCCTACAGCCACACAGCTAGTGGTCAGCACGTTGGAGGGAGCAGATTGTCCTGTCTGCTGGGAGGGCAGGAGCTGCCACAGGGGCTCCCGGCTGCCATAACACCCTCAGAGGAGATGGACACCAGCCCTGACACCTGGACACTTGCTACAGTACGGCAGGAGCATCCTTCCTGCAAATCTGGACACTATTTGAAGACTTGTGTCCCAACTGTCTGCAGATGCAACACTTGCTCCTGCAAGCAATCCTTTAAAAGTGAGGTGCAAAGCCCCGGGGAAGCCATGGGGAGCCAGCTATTTTCCTCACTGCCAGCTCGTGGTTCTTAAAACTACCATTTCCCAAGTCCAAAGCTTCCTTCCTGCAGTTATTTCTCTGCTCCCCGTGAGGTTTAACCCCCAGCCCTGGGAAGCAGGGTGCTACAGGGCATTTCGTGAGCCTCTCATCTCTCTTCCTTTGCCTTGTTATCTTTTTCGGGCCCCTTCTTGCTGCCGAAGCCCCGGGGTTACGTACCGCCCACCCGCCCTCGCAGCCGGTTCAGGCTTGCATCGTCCTGCTCGGCGTTCCCCATTGCGGGATTGCTGGCCCCCACCCCGCCTCCTCCTCCTCCCATGGGTCCCATGGCTCCTCATCCACCCAGAGAGGGCTCATCCCCACCTCCTTGCTCCTGCACAGCACTGCCTGCCCCATGGGAAAGCCCTGCCAGCCCACCATGGCTCCTGTCTGTCCCCCCTACTCACGTCGGTGTTGCAGGACCGGTACCGCTTCCGCTCTCCCAGGCAGTACTTCCCTCCGATGGTGGGGCTGCCAAACCAGGAACGAGATGGGAGAACCAGCTTAGGGCAGTGAGAAGTGGCTGTGGCAGACTACTCCCCCAAATTTCCCAACCCTGCCCCACTGGAAAGATGGATCCTGCCCAGAGGGGCTACTGCAGAAGTGCAGCCTGCCCCAAACCTCACACGCTTGGCTCCAAGTGCAGAGTGGAGATGTACACATGGCTCTGGGTCTGTGGCTGCAGACCCAACACCAAAGCAAGAGCATGGAGATGCTGTGAAAGCAGGACATGGGATCTGCGAGCAGGAGCCAAGACCCTCCTGGGATCTGAGCATGGAGCTCTGCAGGCACCTCGCTGCTGCCTCCCCCCTCAACCCAAACAGCAATGCCATACAGCCAGAACACAGCAGGGTCACATCAGCATGGCCACACAGGTGTCAGGACAAGGCAGGGCCACACTGACATGGTCATGCATGTGTTAGGACAAGGCAGGACCATGCTGACATGGCCACACGTGTCAGGACAAGCCAGGGTCACATCGACATGGCCACACACGTTAGGACAAACCAGGGCCATGCTGACATGACTACACAGGGACATGGCAGGGTCATGCCAGTATGGCCACACATGTTAGGACATGTCAGGACAAAGCAGATCCATGCTGACATGCCCACATAGATGTCAAGATGAGCAGGGTCATGCTGACATGGCCACACACGTCAGGACAAGGCAGGATCACATCAACATGGCCACAGACGTCAGGACAAGGCAGGGCCATGCTGATGTGGCCACATACATGTCAAGACAAGGCAGGGTGATGATGACATGGCCACACATGTCAAGACACAGCAGGGTCACATCAACATAGTAATGCATGTGTCAGGACAAGGTAGGTCCATGCTGACATGGCCACATACATGTCAAGATGAGGCAGGGCCATGCTGAGATGGTCACACGTGTCAGGACATGGCAGGGTCACATCGACGTGGTCATGCATGTGTCAGGACAAGGCAGGTCCATGCTGACACGGTGTGATTCTGTACACCTACCGCGGGCTGTCGCAATGGCGAATGGATGACGACACGCCTCCGCCGCAGGTCCTGCTGCACTCTCCCCAGGACGACCAGGCTCCCCAGGCACCATCCACACCCTCCGGGCGGGTGCCAAAAGGGACACACTCCCTCTTGTAGCACCACTGCGGGAAGACAGAGCTTTTAACACCCCCAGCACATGGTCTCCTCCTCCCCCAGTGCTCCATTGGACACGGCAGCCAGTTCAGGGCTGGGATCTGGTTTGATCCCGTGAAATGAGAACTCGGAGCTGTGCTGGCCTTGGAGCCAAGTTCTCCATTGCACAAGGTGTTCATTCACCTCTCGTCCATGTCACGCTGTCACCATTTGCACTCGCTGCCTACCAGGGGTTTGCAGGGATGCTGTGACCAGTGCTCCCACTCCCATGCCCCAGTGCACCAACCTGTGGGGCAAGCAGCCACGGGCAAGTGCGTCACCTCCCCAGTTGTCCTCCAAAGGGGTCTCGGGAGCTCAGACAGTCAGGGTGAGACACAGGAGCACACTCCTCAATGTCTATAAACGTGGGTGGCAGTGAGCCCCAGGTGGGACTTGGACCGGAGCTGCTGCTGCTGGGCAGCAGGGCCAGGATCCCTGGGGGGAACGGACACCTCCACCACCAGCCAGTCCCTCCCAGGATGGAGTGAGTTTTATACGTGTACTGGGAGCTCAAGTTGTGGTTAATGCGTTAAAAATGACCCGATTTGCAAAAGGCCCAGGTTAAAATAAAGTTTTGCTTATAACAACAACATTGCTCTGTCGTTGTCCTGCCAAAGACCCTGAAAGAATCCGTCTGTCCCCATCCTCTTGGGCGACAGATGCTCATGGAAACTTGCCTATGAAATATTTCCCTTGGACCTGGAAAGTGTCCTGCACCCCCTGGAGTCAACAGTGATGCAAGGAGAGGGCCGGTGCCAGACCCACTGCCGTTCTCCGGGCACGGTGCCGGACACCATGCCTCGGGGGCTGAGATAATCCCAGGAAGGAAGAAACCGCTGTGCGCTCCTTCCAGGGGCTGATAACCCACCCTGGAGCTGCTGGCACGGCCTCTCCTGCCTCCTCCTGAGCCAGACTCTCCACGGGCAGCACAACCAGTGGGGAAAAATGAGCCATGGCCTCCCAGGACACTCAGCAAGTGACCCCCTTGCACACCAGCAACTTTCCATGGAGAGGAGGGAGATGCTCTGAGGGCACAGTCTTTCTGGTGTCCCTGCTGGTGGTCCAGACTGGAGGTTCTGGGGCCACTGCTCCCACGGGCAGGGTCCAGGAGACTGACAATCCCCTGCAGCCCCCACCACCCATGCACTCAGGGCTCCTAAAAGCATCAGTGATGGGCTCTGCCCTTGTGTTGTGGCTGCCAGGAGAAGACCCTGGTTCACTCTCCTGTGGAGAGCATGGACATGCACCAGCTCTGAGACCTGATATCAGCTGGGGGGCAGGTGGGGAGGCAGGATGAAGGGCATCCTTATGGACCATAACCTCCATAAGAAATGCTTGATTGCTGGAAATTAAAAAAAAAAAAAAAAGAAACCCAAAACAGGAAAGGAAGGAGCCAGAAAGACAGTGAACCTGCTCCCTGAGCAGCTGGGCTGCTGGGGACACACCTAAGGCAGCAGAAATTGCCACCAGATCCAGGCCTGAAGTCACCCAGTCTGGCTTCCTGGGTTAAGACAGGTGAAGCCATAATAGTCAAAGGAGAATAGTTTTATAAAAACAGGAGAATTTGGGAGAAGGAAACCACCAGACATCTGGGATGTGGTCACAGCCACCATCTAACAGAGCTCAGTCTTCCCCCCCCCACTGCTGCCCAGTTGGGTGGCAGAGCACAGAAACTATCTCTCTTTAATCTTGCATACCTTAAATAACTTCTACGCCCTGGTCCTCCCCTCTGCTCTCCCAGCTGGAAAGGGAGAAGCCAGGGCACACCTCAGAGACCTGCTTCAGCCAAGGGTTGAGGCCTGAGGGCTCACCCGGTCACCGAGTGCTGGGGCCACCAGCCAGGAGCTCCAGCTGGTGAAGGGGTATCATCTTTACCCAGGGATATCAAATCCTTTCTGAAGTATGGATTATATACAGCAGGACAACCAGAAGTACAGGAAGGCAACTGGGGGTTCAAACTGAGTCGGTATCTTCACTGGGAACAGCCCCCATGAGCCCTGAGGGTTGTGACTGTTGCTTCTCTTGGGGCTTTTGAAGAACCCTGGTTAAAAAACCACTAGTAAGTGGGGGGAAAAGATAGTTAAAAGTGGGCAAAGCTGGTAAAAAAAGATGACTAGAAAAAAAAAAAATTGCCATTGTACATGGTGAATGCCAGCAGCATGGATGTCCAGCCCCTGGAGCTGTCTCCTTCTCCTTGATCTAATCTCCAGCAGAACTAAGACAACCGTTTGCAAAGAATAATGCATTTGTCAAAGCATCAAAATCCTCTTTCCTGCACAGCAGCTTCTCCAGCTTCTTAAGGATTTGAAATTATTCTTGAATTTCTTGGGAATTATTTTGCCTCTAGTGGAGAAACACATGTCCATTTAATGGAGAATGTCCCAGCCCTGATTCACCATTGTCCCAATTATTGTCCAGTTTGCAAAGGCATTTTGTTTTATCAATGCTACACACTCACTTTATATTGGAGCAAATGGGTGCAGGAGGTGCAGGGAACAAGCAAGTCAAAATTAACTTTTAAATATATGGTCATGAAAAATCCTCCCTCTCTCAGCTGAGTCTAAAATATCAAGGTTTTGTCATATCTAGCCTTGTGAGGCAGTTTTTCACAAGTTCCTCTGAAAGGATGTTACAAACCCATTGTCCTTCTGGGGAAACTGGGGCAAAAATGACTTTCCTCAGGACAGACCTCAGCAGACCTGAGAATGAGATGTTCATCTAAAGCATATGGCAGTGCTTGAGGTCACCTTATTGTGTCCCCAAGGGGAGACCACGAAGCTCATTTGAGCAGGGAAAATGATCCCGGTTATCGCTGGAAGAGGGATTCAACCACTCCCTGTCAACTCACTACGGTGCCCCGGGTGTCCTTACCCCCTTTTCAATGGTGTTGGTTTGGCATATGGTCCCCTCAGCAGCAGGGATGCTGTTGGTTATGCAGCGGTTGCTTTTACTCAGACACCATAACTCACTGCAGACTTCCTGGAAAGAGAGGGATTTGGGGGGAGATAAGAGGGAGGGAGGAAGAAAGAGACAAAGAAACAAAGCAGAGATTAGGATTTGCTTGTGCCAGGGGCTGTGAAGCTGGGGCAGCAGCACACTGGTGCACTTGAGGAGCACCAGCTGGGCTGGGACACAGGGACAGGAGTGTTTTTGGCATGATGGGGGAAAATGAGATCAAATCCTGCAAGGTGTTACCATCTGCAATCACCCCAGGCTACTGGCAGCTCACCCCTTTCTCTGGACCAAGCCTAAGGACTTCTCCAGGGCTGGGGTTGTCTGGATGTGGAGGTTCCCCAGGGTTCAGGTGCCAGAGCCAGCTCCCCAGCCAGCCCTAACAGCCAACAGAACCAGTGGCTCTGCCACTCTCACAGGACAGAAGTTCCTCCTCATGTTTAGGTGGAAGTTCTTATACTCAAGTTTGTGCCCATTTCCTCTTCTCCTGGCCCTGGAAACAACTGAAAAAAGACTGGCCCCATCCTCTTGACACCCACCAATCTGAGCATTGATCAGATCTCCCCTCAGTCTTCTCTTCTCCAGACTAAAAAGACCCAAGTCTCCTCGTAAGGGAGAAGCTCCAGGCCCCTCATCATCTTTGTAGCCCTCTGCTGTACCCTCAAGCAGTTCCCTGTCCTTCTGGAACTGGGAAGCCCGGAACTGGACACAGTGCTCCAGATGGGGCCTCCCCAGGGGCAGGATGACCTCCCTCCACCTGCTGGTCATGCTCTTCTTGATGCCCCCCAGGATGCCATTGGCCTTCTTGGCCACCAGGGCCCATTGCTGGCTCATGGGCATCCTGTTGTTCACAAGAACTTCCAGGTCTTTTTCCTCAGAGCTTCTCTCCAGCAGGTCAGCCCCCAATCTGTCCTGATGCACTGCTGGGACTTCCCTTCAGGTTGAAGGGACACCTTCAACCAGTGTCATTTGCTCCCACTGTCCTCATGATACCTATTAATCACCCACTCTGTACTGGGACAGAGGAAGGGATCCTGCTGTGTTTGTGCCATTGCCCTGGAATCTAAATGTTTATTCGGGGCACAGGATGGGTGGCCTTACACATCTACTCAGATTTATCTGCACACTCTCAAGCCCCGACACCCTTTGGGTTTCTCCCAAGTAACAGGCAGTTCAGACTGGGCAAGAAGGGTCATCACAAGGACATCTTGTGCTTTTGTGATCCCTGTGTATATACAGGAAGTGTCTGCCCCAGTTAAAAATTAGCTGGGAAACAGGCATGTAAATGTGGGAAGTTTCCATTCCGCTGCCTCCGCCTCAGCCAAGGAGGGGCACAGACCACGGACCTGATGTCAGATACCACAACCATGTTGTTTGCACCCAGATTTCTCCTCCTGCTGCTCTGGGCACCTTGGGAGGCTGCATGTGCCCTGTGTCCAGCAGGCTCTGGGCCCTGGGCCCACGTCTAAAGACAGCACTGGACCAGGGAGAGACAAATGTTGCTCTTTGTTCACCAAGACAAGCTGGTAAGACCACCAGGAGGGGGATTGGTGTTTAACCATCCTAAATAGATGAACAGAGTGACAAACTGGTTCACGTCAGTTCACTTCCATGGCAGCCTTGGGCTTGTATTTACATAGTTTGCAAGAGAAATTAAACCCTGATCTGACATGTTTCCTCCTTGCCAGCTTTCCAGGGCTTGGGCTGAGGAGGGTACATGTATGCATGTGTCCATCAGACAACACAGCTCCCCATGTTGTCTCCTCTGTTTTCTCTAGAGGAAAGTGGACACCTTAAGGAGTTCAATCAGCCCCTCAGTGCAGCCCCCCGGCCACTCTGCTCCAAGACTCAGCAATGTCCAGTATGTTAAGAAAGCAAAACGCCAGGCTGAGATCCAAGAAGATTCTTTTCTCCCGAAACAACCTTTCCTTTCAGTGGCTTCCTGGATTATAAGATCGGGAGATGCCAGGGGTGACTTAGATGGGCAGTTGTCCCTCAGACACACCTACAGAGTTGATCAGCCTGACCTGGAAGGGAGATGTTTCTCCTCCTAAATTTGTGTGAGCAGCATCATGGTTTCTAGGAAGGATTACAAAAAATATGTCTGTGTACAAAGCCCTGCTGAGAGGGAAGTCTGGATGAGGGACTGCAGCTTGGCTTTCGGCTGCAACCCCTGGGGACCAGTGGCAGCCAAAGTTATCGGGCAGAGGCAAGAGATCTCTTCCCATGGGATTAAACTGACCAAAATGGAGCTGGGGTCAACCTTTGTGGATGGGAAACAACCTCCTCTGTTTTCTCTCACAGGGAAGCAAGGCAAAGAGCTCACAGGGAACATGCCCCTTCATTCGAAGCAGGACAGCAAAGCAATGTGGGCAGCAGAGGAACGGCCCCACGGCCCTTTGCCCTTGTAGCCCCCCGTCCTCCACCCCCTGGGAACCGATAGTAAAGCAGGAAGGCTCTCTACCCCGTATTTACACTGGCGAGATTTAACTCCGTACTGGAAACGGCACTGCTCATCTGCATCGTAGGCCTGTCCCGGAGCCACTGTTGGGTAGATAAAGTCTTGCTTGGGAGGAGCGTTGTTCAGGCATAATCCCATCCCGGAGCTGGAAACAAGAGAGGAGAATCAGAGAATCAGAAAGGTTTTGGAGGAGAGCATCATGCTGGAGGACCACACGGGGCTGACTCCCAGACGCCTGGCTGCCTGGGGGAACAACTCTATCAACCCCCTCTGGGCAGAACCATCCTGAGAAAGAGCTTTGAAATCTTTCTATCTGTGCCCTCTAGAAGTTACCTAGGGATGTGCTTCCCTGGCTGTCCCCATGGGTTCCAGGGCCAGCAGTGCAGGCAGGTGTGTGCCCAGGACCCTTGATGCTGGTGGGTCATCAACCTCGGAGGTTCTGGGGGCTGTGCCTGGATGGGGGTGGCCAGCACAAACTGCAGAGAGGACCAACATGAACCCCTCCGTCCCCCACCAGCCCTTCTGAAACCTTGGGGTCACCTGAGGACAAGGCAGCCTCTGCTGCCATGCTGTCTATGTGACATCCAGGGGGCAAGAGTGAGTGGGACAGTTTTTGCTGCAGCCAAATGTGAGTCACCAGACGGGGCATTTGGTGACTTCCCTCCACAGTGACCTCACACTTGTTTTTTCCAGCCGTGACTCAAGTCCTACCCAGTCCTTCCATTGGGTAGTGCCCGTATCCTACCAAAAGCCTTCCCAAAATTGATCCTGACTGCTCTCTTTGTGATAGGAACCCTGGAGACTGCCTGAGCCCTGCAGGAGAAGCTCTTTCACGCTGCAGAGATGTGGCTCAGGCAAGGTGACAAATATCAAAGCCCTGAGATTTCAGAGCCTAAATCCCTTCTCCTGAATCCTCAAGGTGCTTTGGAAAAAAAACCTAAAACCTTTCTCCTATGTTGCTTGTTCAAACCTGAAAACTCTCCTCCTCAGTGTCTGGAGACACTGCCTGCACCATAGAAACCCAGTCCTGTCTCCAGATCCTACTTCTGCACCCACCAACCCTCCTCTGCAATTCCTGACTGAACTTCAGAAACATCCAAATGCCTCCAGAAGCTACTGATTTATTTGTGAAGTTTCTGGAAGTGGGAAACCTAAATAAAGGTCTCACAACTGCAAGGTAAATGGGGTTAGTATCTTCAGCAGGGAAGCAAACCATGGGAAAGTCCAAAGGAAGAAAGGAAAGCACGTGCCTCTTGGGACAGGATGAGGTGCTGGGATACAAGGTGCATGGGCTGTGTGCTTTGGGGGCTTTTCTTTGGCTTTCTCCACGCCTCTTAAGGGACTGTGAGAGGTTGGAGGTGGGTACTGCCTGCGAGGTAGAAGGAAGGGCAAAGTGAGATGGATTCCTTACTCCAGGAAGCTGGTGATGTAATCCCTGCTGCAGGTGGACCACACAAAGGGGTTGGTCTTCATGGTGATGTGAGCAGCCATGAGCTTGGCTGTCTCCTGCCCACGGGAGCCACAGCTGTTGCCAACTCCATCATGATTCATGCCAAACCTAGAAAGCATCACCAAGGCAATAGATGATGAGCTGCTCCATTTTCAACGCATCTGGATCATCCAGGGATTGGATGGATTTTCCAGCTCCTGTCAGCAGGAACAAACCAACAGGGGCCCTTCCCTGTGATGGCCAGTGTCAGGGACTCTCTTGGCACAGGACTCACGTGTGGCCTATCTCGTGGGCGATGGTGAAGGCTGTGGCCAGGCCGATGTCCTCGTTGATGCTGCAGCTTCGTTCTCGTTCGCACATCCCACCGACGGGCGCCAGGCCTGGGGAAGCCAGAGAAAGCTGTCACACAGGGTGAGCACAAAGCATTGCAGGGGACAAGGGGTGACATTTGGGGACTAGCTGACGTGCTTCATGCTCACTAGCACTCAGCACAGCCTGCTGCCAAATTTCTTCCCACCAGTGGTACTGGGCTATGGGATGGACCCGTGGCTTTTATGGGCTGTGGACACATGGTCAGTCAGCACCATCAACTAAACTAACAATGACACGCTGGGAAACGCTAAGAATGGGTCAAAATCCTCTGAATTTCATATCCAAAACCCAAACCATGCTCATAGAGGGAGAAGTCCTTGTCACAACACTGGTATGGGACCTGAGATCAGCTGCACCAGCACTTGCACATCTGGGCACAGCCTGGACAACTGAGTAAGCCAGGATCCAACCTGACCATCCCCACCTGGTTCTGGCTGACACTCACTCCTGGACCAGGAATCCAGCCTGATTCCATCTGGAGGGATGGATCATGCAGAAATCCCCCCAGAATCGTGGCAGAAGACTCCCCCAACCATCTGCCCATACACTGTCCCATCACCACAGGCTGTGCCCACTGTACCAGGTGAGGGAAGGAACAGTGATGGCACCTCCAACCTCAACCTTCCTCCCAGACACCTCGTCTGCAGCCGCATCAGGTCAGAGATCCACCACCTTTTCCTCTTTAACTGCAGTGATTCAGAGCAGTAATCCCTCCCTGAGTGCTTCGTCTAGACCAGGGCAAGACAAATTAGGAGCTAGAGCCAGGGAGGGTTGCAGGGTCTGTCTGTGTCTAGCAGTTTAAATAAAGGACTCCCTTTATAGTCATCACAAAAAAAAAAAAAAAGTCTTATTTCTCTCTGCTAAGCCAGGAATACTCCACTAGGCTATGGACCAGCCCTAGATGCGAGCAGTTCTTAATCATCAGGCTGGACCTGGCCCAGGGATATAACAGAGAAAGGTTCCAGAGCCCATCCGTCCTCCTGGTTGCTGCTTTTAGTGTTTACAGAAGTGAGGAGGCTGGAAACCACTGGCCCGTTCCTGGCTCCGCTGCTGCTGCTGTAGCGTTGGGCGAGCGCTTCCCCTCACCCTGCTCAGCAGGAAAAGGGGATGGCACAGCCCTCGCCACGCTCCCCGAGGTGTGTGTGATGGTGAGAAACGGTGCCGAAAGGGTAGCACAATCCTACCTACCCAGAGTGCCACACGGCTTGTTCTTGTAGATGCAAATGTCGTATCTGCAAAGAAGAGAAGGCAGCGTTAAGGACGCTTATGGTGGCTCCAAAATAGCGCATCTCCATTTGACTGGTGTGTTCACATCCAAACCACTGTGAAACAGCCCAGGGCTCATGCGACACTTCTGGAATGGAAAGTACCACCTGCCACAGGTAAAACACCTCTGATCCATGTCGTACAACGCTCGCTTTCCCCAGCCTGAGACACAAAACCCTGTGGATTTTTAATTATTTCTCCTGTCCTTCTGTCCCTCAACTATGGGGCAGCGCTCAGCGGGGTCAGAGATTTGGTTTTGATGAAACGTGCTAATTCACCAGGGACAATGCTAATCCAGCCTTGAGGCTCTCCAGGTTTGGGTAGGAGGTCCAACCCTGCCCATTAGCACCCAGAGCACTCACAGGAATTGGCCACTTCTGTCCAGAGAGGCTCTGGGCTCCGGGATCTTCCCCAGAAGCGCAGGGAGGAAGAGGACAGAGCCAGCATCCTGTCTGCAAACTCAGATCCCTTGCAGTAAATCCTATCAATCAAACACGTAATTCTGAAATATTTTTGTTTCAATAAGAAAAAAAATCGCAGTTTGAAAACATGTTCCATTTCTAAACCCACTGTGGTTTCATTAAAATGCTACAGTGATTTCTTATATATTTCTTTTTCAGTTTAGTTCTTTACTAAGAATTTTCCAAACAAATTCAATATGGGTTGATTCAAGATGACTCTTCTCTCTGTTCCTGGCCTCGACTTCCAGCCATTGCATCAAGGAATTGACTGTTTGCACATCGTTAGCTGCGTACAAGGAAAAGCTAAACGAGGACAGCAAAGTAAAACCTTCTCCAAATTGAAATGCACCCTCGCAATGGGACAGGGCAGCAGCTCCAAAAGAGACCAGTTTAGGCCAAAGAATGAATGTTATAATTTAATTGTGGAGATGAACCTCATGCCCTCCCTGCCTCTGTTCAAATACCTTCTACAGAAGGAGAGACTCCCCAGACATTTGGGTCTTTGCAAAATACAGGCTGGAAGGGGCAAGACTAATGCTGAAATCCATGTAGGGAGGGCAGGCAGGGACATCTGGGGTCAGAGAGGATGCTGACCACAGTATGGGTTTGGGGGACACCCACATGGAGACCAGGATCCTCTGGTGAGACCCCAGCTAAGGCATTGCTTCCAGCTCTGGATTCCTCAGCACAGGAAGGACACGGAGCTGTTGGAGTGGGGCCAGACAAGACCATGGAGATGCTGGGAGGGCTGGAGCCCCTCTGTTGGGAGGGGGGGCTGAGACAGTTGGGGGGTCCAGCCTGGAGAAGAGAAGGCTCCAGGGAAAACTTAGAGTCCCTATCAGTCCCTCAAGGGGCTCCAGGAAAGCTGGGGAGGGA
>BJBW01007839.1:3109-18659 GCA_004320125.1 Scolopax mira
ACATCTCAGCTCCATCTCCCCTCTTGCAGTGTCAAACCCCTCATCCTATGGCTCCCCTCCCTGATCCAGAGTCCCTCCCCAGCTTTCCTGGAGCCCCTTGAGGAACTGGAAGGGGCTCAAAGGTCTCCCTGGAGCCTTCTCTTCTCCAGGCTGAACCCCCCCAACTCTCTCAGCTCCCCCTCCCAGCAGAGGGGCTCCAGCCCTCCCAGCATCTCTGGTGTAGAAACTTCACAGTAGCCCTCCATGTTGGGAGATCCCAGGCACTAAGAAGCAATAGGCCTGTCACTTTCATAAAAAAATTTAAAAGTAAATTATTTTTTTCTCCTCCTTGCCAGTTTTGATTGAAAATTATTTGGGCACTCGAGAGACATCACCGTGCTATCCCCCTGTGGATAGAACATCTTCTTTCTGCTGCCATTAGTGTGGTTCTCCCGCAAATATGGGTGGGGGTCTTTTACACAGAAGTCCTTTTAGGGGGCATTAAGTGTTGCAAATAGAGCTTTTATTCATTTCTGAAGCCTTCTTTATACTGAAGCCCATGAATCACACCAGCTGATGCCAGCTCGAGCTCTAATGGGCAATGGTTTCAGTGCTCCACTTAAAGCTCTGCAGGGAAAGTCCCACAGATTTTTAAGTTTTATCCCTTTATCATCGGTTTTCATAAGATTTTGGATGGATTTGGTGTTTCTGTAGATACAGGGAATAACCAGGGCTCCTATCCCTAACATCTGTTCTGATACAGTCACAATTTTGGACATCAGATCTCATCTGGCTTTTTAAACTGTGGCTTATAGACTTCTGGATGCATTACTTAGGGCAGGATTTCTAAAGGGAATATTTTCACCAACATCTCCCAGAGCTAACAGGGACTTGCCAGCAGGGATATTCCAAGGATATTTTGCATTTTTGTGCTGCTTTATGTCTGTTTTAGTTGCCTTTCAGTCCTCAGTATTTCCTCAAGCCTCATTTCACATCCTTTGCTATAGTAACTTCTATTAGTGCCAGGAAACTGCTAAGCAAGTGCCATTGCAGGGTTTAGGAGTAGGAGGGAGGCATCATGAGACATGAAGTTTATAAGGGAAGTGGAAGGTGGAATTCCTTTCACGTAAAACAAAAAAACTGCATGAAAATTTGTATTATATCAAATTCCCACCCCCCTCCCAGTCTTTCTCAGGTTCCTGTGGCTTTGCACTTTTGCTACCTTAAGTATCTAAATATTTTCTTAATTTATCCAAGAAATGAAGGGGTTTTCTGAAGGAATAATGAGGATATTGTAAAGGAAACAAAGGCTGCTTTGCCAATGCCGTCTTCTTGCTCAAAAATTGGGGGATGGGGGGGAAGCAGGGAACTGAAGGAGGGGAGATGTGTGCATTGCCAGAGCAATGGTCTTGCAAGAATCACGTAGCTGTTTAGATTCCTGTCAAATGAAACACACTGTGCTATTCCAGAGAGCAGCTGTTTCTTAGACTCAGGAACAGATCCCAACAAAATGAAATATATCACTGCTCTACTGCTGATTTAAAAGGTCAAATTGAGGTAACTTCAATGGGCATTAGACATAATCAGATTTGGCACTTCTAAGCTACAGGTGTGTGTGGTTTGGCTGTGAGACTTTTGCCGTAGTAGAATCATGTGGACTCATTCAGGTTGGAAAAGACCCTTGGCATCATCGAGTCCAACCATCAGCCCCGCAGAGTTGCATCTAGTGCAGAAAGTGCACAACCACTCAGCAGATTTGAGTGAGGGGCTGGCTCGCTTTCTGAACAACATCCTGGCACTGGGGGAGAAAGTCACGGGTCTTCATGTGGCCACAGTAGGAACTGGTCGAGCTTTAAGCGGCGTGTGGTGCTGCGTGTGCATCAGCAGACCTTCAGCTGGAGAAGAAGACAAATCCTTCCCACCGTAGGATAAACAGAGAAAGAATGCTACCTTAGCTCTGGTAAGAAGAAATCACACGTACAAAAGTGAAAATGGGTACTGGGTAGAAGCCATTCCAGTTCTTGCTTTTTGCATGAAAAATATGAAAACCTTGTGCGCAGTTTAAATAGAATCATAGAATCATCTAGGTTGGAAGGGACCTTCAAGATCATCTAGTCCAACCAAATACAAGCTTCAGCAATGATTTGGAGGCCTAAATGCAATCACTTTAGATCCATCTTGGTCTTCAAAAACACGTTGCAAATCTCTTGGTTTGCTTGACTTAGAGAATCACAGAATATTCATGGTTAGAAGGGACTTTTGAGATCAAGTCCCAGTGCTACTATTTGGAATGAACTCTTGACTTGAATCTTTCAGAGTTGCAGCATAAATGGCAACAAGCAGCACCCGCTGCCTGATGAACACTGATGAATTCTGTGATTCTCTGAGAACCAGCCACCTCACCCTGTTCCTTGCACCCACACTAGTGTTCCTCCTCCTCCTCCTGGTTGAGCCCATTTGTTGTGCAGGACCACCAGCGGGGCTTTTCTCCCCCCACAGTGAGGTAGCTTTGTGCCCGCTCGCTGTGGAGCACCAGAGGTGCCACACAGGGTTTAGAGAGGCTGAAGAACCAGCTTTGGAGGGAGAAGCTCCTTGGCACCAGGGAACCATTTGATTGCCCTCCAGCATGTTGCAGGACTCGCCCTTCAGCACAGCAATGACATCTCTAAACTCTCATGGCCTGACTGCTCTTGCTGTGTCATTGTTGGTGGGCAAACCCCAGGGGCTAAGGCCCTCCAGTCCTGCTTACACCCCATAGTTCTGCTCACACCCTCTGTTTACCATGGCTCGGGGTACCACACCACATGGCATGCAGGAAAGCAGATCATAAAGTCTGCTGAAGGCAACAAAAAAGACACCTTGGGTTGAACTTGAACAGCCAAATCTGTAAGAGGTACGTTGCTGGACTGTCACAGGTATGATAAATTCTTCACCATGCAAGAGAGAACGGACAAATCTGCCCCTTCTGCCCAAAAAGGGCCAGGGACTGCATGTTGAAGTGGCACAGACAGACCCAGACCAGCAGCGATGCCTGTTCCAGAAGATACACAGCTACAGTGGGCCAAGAAGTGAGCCAAGGATGGACTTCCACAGTCCAAACTTCCATAGCCAGCAAACTCCTTGCACTGGAGGCTGTGAAATGATCCCAACAGCTGCCCAAATTTGCCGTTTCCACCGGGAGTATGATCAGAAGGAACGAAAATTTTCACATTAGCAGTAATAACAGCTGCCCATCCACTTCCCTCGTGCAGCAACAAGATGCAGGATTCATCGTCATTTTCGCCTTGAAAAGACATTTTTGTGTTGTGCAAGCCTTTGAAATTACAGACAAGGTTCCATCTTCCCAAATCCAAAGACCAGCACACGCTGCCCCTGTAGGGCTCCACTTCCTTCCTTCCTTTAAATTAAGCTGCGCCTCCTCTCCCAAAATAATAATAATAATAATAATAATAATAATATTTTTAAAAAGGAAGATGGCATGTTGTTTACATGGTCTCTTACCCATTAAGCTTTTAGGCTGTACATGCTGTTTTATTTCACATTTGATTCAAGACAGTCATTTTACTTCCCTGCCAAGAAATAACTGACCGTCGATTCATCATTCCGAAGGCCAAAGCGACTGGCAGCCTGCGGTGACACAATATCACTGCTATTTTTTAAAACACATTTAAGTACAGGTTTTTTTGTACAAAATAAAGCCCAGAATAGACTCAAGATAATGCGTTGCATACCTCCAGGGGTGGTATTCCATTGCTGGAGGTAATACAGCAGTCCTTAGCCCTGCCCAGTGGCAGAAGTTAATGGGTGACCCAGGATCAGCTCCGGGCTTGGATAAGATTTGGGCAGGGAGGGCAAGCCGTGCCACTGGTGCCACTGGTGCCACTGGTTTGAATCAGTACACAGACTTTCACATTGGTTTTTCACTGGCACAGACAGTCAGGGTCACCAGCCGTGATGCTCTTTAGCTCTTTCCCCTCCCTGCCCCATGATGGCTCCAGAAGGGGGAGCTGGTTTCTGCTGCCATTGGGGTTCTTCCTTCTTCCCACAGCCTTGGCAGTCACAAACCCACCCTAGGTTTTCCAGCAGCACGTGCCAACAAGCAGGATTGTCACCATGTGAGTATTTGGTTGGAAGGGACCTCTGGAAGTCTCTGTTCCAACCTCCTGCTCAGAGGAGGACGATTGCCAGTGCTAAATCAGGTCAGCTGCAGCTTTGTCTAGCAGATACTTGAACGTGCTCCAAGGATGGGGCTTCCCTCAATCCCTGTGGTGACCTGTCCCAGGGCTGCACACCTTCCCCATGAGGAAGGTTTTTCCCGGCATCCAGCCTAAACATCCCAAGACACAATTTGTGACCTTGGCTTCTTGCAACACCATCTGCCACCACCAAGAAGAGTTTGGCTCTGTCATCTTTTCAACTGCCCTTCAAGAGGTTGGAGGCTACTATTACATTGTCCTTTTAGCTCCTCGTCATGCCAGGACTTTGTTGCTGGCACCACAGATGGGACATTCTTCACAAAGGAGGTCACCAACGACATCCTGCTGGATGCTTGTGAGCACTTAGCACCTTTCCTCTGGATTCATCAGTGTTTGCAAACAAGCCACGTCCCATCCACGCAAGTGGGTGTGTGTAGACAGAGCCAAACAATCACATGCCTTGAGTCAGGGTGCCAAGGGCAAGATCCTCAGCCAGGCATCTCTTAGCAGCTGCCTGTTCAGTTCCCTGCTTCCCTCATGGAGGAGAGGGCTGGGAAATGGTATTTCTTTGAGCTTGAGGTTCATCAAGCATCACCGTTTAAACTCAAAATACAAAACCCGTAATAAAGACAAGAAGCATCACTGAAAGGTCTCTTTCCAGGACCAGCCATATTCACAAAAATCTTGTGCAAGGACATGCCAAAGGAGACCACAGTGAGGCTAAGCATCATGGGGCAAAGTTCCAGAGTTTGGTAAGTACTCGTGGAAGAAGTGAGGAGAGCATTGCTCCCCCATATGGGCATGGAAACCACCACTCAATACTCAGTTTTAGTGACAGAGCTCAGGGGATGCCCTTCTCGAGAGGGGAGGAGGAGAGTGCAAGACATTCAGGCAGGGACCAAGAAGAGACATGGGATATGCCAGGAAGGACATCAGCAGCCCTATGGAGAAGAGGTCTCAGCAGCATGCTCACCCACCTGGCAGGAGAGAGGTGTCTTGTTCTGTGGGTTCCTGCCACAGCAAAATCTTCCTCAAAAAGTGAATGTGCCCAACAAGGGCAGGTCTTTGTTTCCTTAGTGCAGACACATCACCTCCTCTGAGGGCAGCCAACAGCTCTCAACAACCCTTGCCCTTTTGACATGGCTGGGGCACGTTGCCCCACCTGACTTCTGATCCTGTTTGATGTGCACAGCCTCCAGGAGAAGGGATCAGCTGGGCCCTACAAAAGGCCAGGCCCTCTTCTGTGTCTCCAGAGGCCAGGAAGAAGGAACTGGTGGAAACTGAACATGCTCCAAGAGATGCAAGATGGGTGTCTTGCAGAACAAGCAGAGCACAGGCTGGAAGCTGCTTGCACCGAGGCTACCAGGAGCACAGCACAGCTTTGGGCTTCAGCAGTGCAGAAGGGTGAAGGGGACCAGAAGTAGGCAGCAGGAGCATCTCAATTTAGGGAAGAAATGGATAGAATATTCTACTACAGCACGGGGAAAGGGATAACAGAAGCAGCAAGATTTAAAACAAGAATAAAATAGGTAATTGAAGGTGGACAGCCTTCCCTACCGCCCAGGACTTGGCACCTAAATCCTTCAGGCTCTTCTTTGAATGACATTGGTCCCTTATTTGGGACTAAATCCCAGCAGCAAGAAGCTGAAGTCTCCCTCAAGCCCAGACACTGATCAGCTCCTTAAGAGACCTGTATGTGCCTCTCCTTTCCCTCGTAGGAGGCCACCTCCCCAACCCAAGCCAGGTGCTAAAGGCAGGGCCGAAATGTCTCGGTGTTCTTTGGATGCCAACAGGACAGTGAGCCTTACGTACACGTTCCTGCAGAAAAAGGAGAAAAGAGATATTTGGTGAATCCCCAAGAAAAAATGGTTTCAATAGGATTCAGAAAGGCCCAAACATATTCACCACCTAGGATTTGGCTGCATTTTAGGGAGAAGTCAGATGCCAAGGCTGTGTGAATCCTGCCTCCCAGGAAGGAGCAGCCTCAGGCTTCCGACAAAACATTAAGCTGTGATTTTCAGAGAAGGAATTTTATATGTTTTTTTTTGGTGAAATGACCTAGAGAAGGCTGTGAAGCTCCACTAGTAGAGTGTGTAAACTCTCTGATCTAGGGAGTGACCTCAACAAGGATGTGATGCTCAGCTGCTGGATAACACTTTGCTTCAGTGATTCAGTGACTTGCAGTGATTCAAACAGAGCTGCTTGCCTGGTAAGTCAATGTTTCACAAAAATTGCACATAGGATCTAACTCCCAACCACCTTGGCAAAGCTGCTTATGACAAGGAAGAGATTCTTAGAAGACTGTCAAATTACCTGATAAACTCATTTTAAAATTGCATCTTTCTGTGCTCTTCCAACTGCAATAATCCCAGCTTTCCCAGCTGAGAGGAAGACGCTGCAATCCTGAGGAATGGGCAAAGGATGGGGTGGTTTGAATCTGCACTACCATGACCTTGGTAAACTCATGTTCTTGTGCCTCAGATTCCTGCTTGTGAAATAGCAGTGAACTAAAGCCTCCTTTCTCCCACAGTGCACTTATTCTGCCTGTTCCGATGGCCAGCTTTTCAAGCCAGGGGCAGTGCCAAGCCAAACACAGCCCAGGAAGAATAATAAGGCAATAATTTCTCTCCTGCATTCATTGGCTTCAGTTTGCAAAGGTGGTTACAAATAGCTGTGGGCCCAAGGCAAGAATCACAGAGGGCCTTGGTTTTCAGAGATGGGGAGAATTATGCTTTTATATGAAGAATTTACAGATTATCAGTAAGATAAACCATCTTTTATTTCCCAAACAAACAAAGAGATTAAATAACATCCAGAAGTGTCTTATTTTCAGTAATGGGAAAATAAATCAGAGCAGAAGGTATTAATCTTAAGACATGTGAGCTCTGCTCCCAGGCACTGGGCACTGGCTTGGTCCCACTACAGGCCCAGCTGGACCAGTGCTGCTCACATCTGCCTCCTGGCTGAGCCTCGGAGCCCACAGCACCCACCACCAGGTGCTTGGTTGGAGCAAGAAAGGCTTTTTTCTCTCCTACTCAGGTGTGTTCACAAAGAAGGGATTATGTGCCTTGGAAATCACTTCCTTATTTCTCGTATGTTCACTTAATTTCTTCTAGGTTGCTAATTTCAGTGCTGTGGATCACATGGGAGGGCTCATTAGATGACCAGTAACGTGCATCCTAAAAGATCCATAACTGGTTGATGTCAACTTCCCCCCAATTTTCACTTAAGCAACACTTTAAACTAGGTCAGAGCATTAATTAACTTTTTGTACGAAATCTCTCCTCAGCCCATCCTGCCTCCCATTGGCTAGTTAATTAAAATAAGCACCAATATTAGGCTGCTACTTTGTACCAAAAAAAAATGCTAGTAATTATAATTTCGGGGAATAAATTTATTATGGGTTACTATGTGTTAATGCTGAGCTGCTCTCCTGTAGCTAGAAGCCAGAATCCTCTCTGTCCTGCTTGGGTTTCCTGAAGGTAACTGGGTCACAGGAACACGTGCCTTGGCTTCACCCTTTGCTGCATTTCAGCCTGACAAATCTTTGTTAAAGATAATCTCCTTAAATCAGAGGCTAGTTTTTTTCCAGCTTTTGTGTTGGCAACTGGCTCCCTGAGCACCTCACAGAGACATGGCTGACCTTGGGAAAGTTTGAGTTTTGTGCTTGGAATGAGATGGGCTTCGCATTCATGGAGCAGTGGGAGAGATTGATCTGTCTTTACCCAAAATGCCAGCACCCTTGGCTCCTGGGTCTAAATTTTCAGTCAGTGGAGGGCAACAAGCACGTCATGTCTGACTTGCTGCTCCTCAGGGAAACACCTAAACAATTCAGAATAAGTCTGTTCTAGAAATCCTTTCTCCTCCCGTGCTGAGGAGAAGGGTAAAGGAGATGCTGTAGGTGGATAGTGTGTGCAGTGGAACAAATCTTACCCTTAAGAGCATCCTTTTTCTCCTGGGTAGAATGATGTTGGTGCTCCTCCTGTGCTGTCCCTGGGAGATCACTGCCTGCCTGAGGGTCTTTTTCTCTGTGAGGTGTAAAATATCGATGTGGCTTCAGGAAACTGGAGCTGATATTCTCGGTCAAGGAAACAGCTCTGGCTTCCCTGAGTACACAAAAAGACAGTATTTATAATTAGTGGCTTGAACTGCACTGACCTGGGTCTGGCAGCTCCAGTTCTTCTCCTGGAGTTGTCCAGGCTGGTGCCACTCCTCCCTTGCTCTGCGAAGATGAGAAGAAAATCAGTTGGCAGCTGTTTCCCAGGGACAGAGAGATCATGATTTTTAAAGTCACCCAGCAAGAAAATCTATTTATAAATACAGCTGCCTTTGTTTCATCTGGTGGGAACACACAAAAAAGCTGCTGCTGAGGTCACGTCTGTGGGCTCAAATTTGGCATCCGAAGCTTTTCCCCAGCTTTGAAAAAAACCTAAGAGAATACGAGATCCTAGCAACATTTTAGAAGTTGAATGTCGGCAGCTGAACTGCAGGGATGTGCAGACAGACAACAAAAACAAACAAAGGCTTTGGGGACTGTTATTTTTGTCTTGGTTTCCCTGCCCCTGTGTAAACTTTAGCCTCTTCAGCCTCTGTCTTCATCTATTCCCTTCCCACAGTGTGTGCCTGACGGAGAGCCCAGGTAACTACCTAAGCAAGTAACCCCATGAGCTGAACTTTTGGCTGGGAAAAGGTTCTCTGCTGTAGTTGCAGTTTCTTTCAGAGTGGGAATTGTGCAGGCCACTCTGGGAACTGTATCAGAAAGCAGTGTTGCTTCCAAGCGACACAGCCCCATGGCGAGGCATCGATTTTTGATGCTGGTTCTGGTCCACCTCAGAAGGAGAGGGAGCTTTGCCAGCGAGCTCGACAGGAACAGGGCTGAGGCGTTGATGAAAACCAAGCAGAATGGTTTAATTCACTGTGAGACGTTGAGCATTCCTCAAAGTGGTCTTTCCCAAGTTTGGGGTCTTTCCCAAGTTTGGGGTCTTTCACCAGTGTTCCAGCTTGGGGCAAGAGGAGCGTATGATGGTTTCTTAAAACCTATCCCAAACTTACTTTTGTTATCTGGCTGACAACACTTCAGACCTTACCCTTGATCAGCTTCCAGAAAACGAGGCCTGGTTTCTCACGAGGATTGCTGGCCACCCACTGCAGGCTGGTCTGCAGGTGTGCCCCAGATGCCTATTGCTCACCGGTATCATCACACCAAGTTGCCACCCACCACAGGACCTTGCCAGTCTTGATTTAGCCACTTCTCTGCAGACGTACTTAGGCAAGAACCAGCCTCCTGTTCTGTGAGGGATCCGTGCCCCTCCACCGGCAAAGAAGGGTGGCAAGAAAATGTCACTTATTTCCCAACAGGTGAATTTGAAAGGTGAAAAAGCTACTTCATGCGTTGGATGTTGTAGGAGGAAGAGCTCAAACAAGAGAACTGCCAAGGCAGTAAACTTAGAAACATCATGGCAAGCAGATGGGCTGAACTGGGGGTTAAAAGGACAGATGAATTGGGGTTTGTCCCTTGGCCATCGGCCCCGTTCCCCTGCAGCTGGAAGAACTTCCCTGTGGGGCACCAGAAAACGCCTTGAAAAAGTGTGTTTTGTGCTGACAACACACCTGAGTCCTAGGGCCAAGCACAATTGATATTGAGACCTCTATGACTGTAACTCTGCAAATCACTTGGGTAAATGCTTCTTGACAAGACACTGGGATAGAAGGAACAATGGGACCTAAAACCAGGCAGCAGAAACTTCAGTGGGCTGATTGCCCAAGAAACTTGGCTGTACCACATGAAACGTGTCCTTACCTGGAACTTGACTAATTATAATATGAAACCCACTCCTCTAGAAGGGAAGATACCCACCTCCTCTCGAAGACCCTCATCCTCTGAGCCTGTGGGTAAAATTAAGAGACACTACCTACACCTTTAATTGAAGATGAAGATTTTACACCAATCAGCTTCAAGATAAGGAATTAGTTTTGGGAGTTTTGGGACAACACCATCTCCTCAGTTCTTTTTTTACTGAGCTTTCTGGGGTCTAGAATCTGCCATGTCAGTTTTCCTTTCACCTTTCAACATTTGTGTACTTTTCTTCGAGAAGCAGGTTATTTTGTTTGTCCACATCCTTGCTCTGGAGGAGCAGAGTCATCCAAGGGGTGCAAGTGGCCTGACTGCGGGGTGAAACCAGAAAAAATATGCTGGAAAGATTGAAACTAGTATTAAAGTCCAAAAAAAGTACACTTCTCTATGGTGCCATCACATCAAACAACATGCACATTTGACTTTGAAAGGAAAGGGCACGATGTGTACTTCTGCTCATCCATAACGTGGGACTGTGTATTTGTGCTGCGGGGCAGCTCTGGGATTTAAAATGATCTCATAGTGCTCCTGGATGAAACAGAACACATTCCCCTGCTGAATCTGGCATTTCACTTGCATTTCTTTGTCTGTTGACCAAAAATATAACATAGAATCTGAGACAAGTGATTATTTTCCCCCCCCCCCCCCCCCCCGAGATTTTTACCATATTCTCTTTGGTAAGAAGAGAAAATCAATTACAAAATCAAGATTCACCATTGTTCACCACTTTGACAAGGAAGTAAGCAAATTGTGTATTGAGAGATTGGTTTTAGAATTCTTTTTAGCTTGTCCAGGCAAACTCCTGCTTCTAATTGAAGAATAGTCTTTCCATGCTCTCTGGTCTTCCCTTATCATCCAGCCTTCACACCCAATGCTTCCTCTGCTATCCTTGTCCAAGCCACTGTTGTTGTTATGTTAGATAAGTTAGAAGTGCAAAATATAATGCAGCATTTTTTTTTTTCTGGTAAAATAATAAAGGATGTCTAGTCATTGCAATATGAACATGACTAAAAACAAATACAGCTCCTTCCAAACTCTCAGCTTTCCCGAACTCTTCACCTGTCTCCCAACTTTAAGATTTTATCTGCCCGTATGCAAGAATTGGTCACACCACAAGAAATTGAAGATGCAAATATTAAACACTTTAGAAGGAAAAAACACAGTTACAAAACACTGATTATCCTGGGACGTGTTATCTTAACACAATAGTTGTAAGGCAATGGCTGATGTCAACAATGATAATTACTTCCTCTTGCTGTTTGAATGCAGACAATTGCAGTAAAACTGATACTTTATTTTTCATAAGGTGAGTCATGTTTATCTGCACTCTGAGATATGAAGCATTCAAACATCAGAAAATAGAGTTAAAATCCAGAAAGGAATGTATTCTTTTTATTTTCTAAACTAATTATCAATAATTCGGCTTGTGCTCCTGTTAAATTTAGACACAGCCATTTCTTGCATCCTTCTCATGTCCTGAAAAAGACACGGTCATTTGGCTCTACCTCCTTTTCCAGATGTAGCCCATCCTTGTGGTGTCTGAGCTACATTCTGAAATTAATTCCTCTATCTTTGCCAGGAGATATTACTGCTGAATTAATTCCTCTGTATCCCCAGAACCAGTACCACCTCCCTAAGTCGCTGCATAAAAGGTGGGAAGTGATGGAGCAGAACATCTCCCACATGTTCTTACTCCCTAAACACATGGCATTGTGGGCACAGATGGGAAGAACACTGCTTCTCTGACTTAATGAACCAGACGGGACTTTTCTTCTGCCAAGGGGAACCTGCACCAGCCAGGTCTGAGATGACAGAATCACAGAGGGGCTGAGGTGGGAAGAGACCCTCTGGAGGGCATCTGGGCCAACCCTCCTGCTCAAGCAGGGCCACCGAGAGCTGGTTGGCCAGGACGGCATCCAGCTGTTGTCCAGGACAGATGAAGAATTTATGCTTTAACCTCTCTTGGGAGCAGGTCACGCTTGGTTTCTACTGAGAAAGCCCTGGAGCTGAGGTAGGAGGCTTTGTCCGAAGCTGCTGATGGGAAGGTGCTCAACCAATTTTGCAAACCCCAGCATCAAAAGAATATATTCACCTGATGGCTCTGCCCCTTACCCTGGCATTGTGCCTCCGCCGTATCGATCAAGCTATTTGAAACTCCTGATGGAAAAGGTGTGACTTCACCTCTTAAATTACTTCCTGGGAAAAGGTTCAGGAGATGCTTTAAGGGGTGAGGCTTTCTGCCAGGTGAGTTATCCACCCACGGCACGACTCCCTTGGAGAGAAAGAGGCCTGCAGGACTCACTCCTGCACTCCTCCACAGAAAAGATGGGAAAGCAGAGAAATGGCTCCGTATCTTGATGTCCCATGTGTCATTGCTTTGCCCCTTTTCAATACAGAGTGTCAGCTCTGCTTCAGGCATTAAGGAGGGACAGTGACTGCAAATAAACAACACCCCTGTGTGAACAAACCAAGGGCCATGGGGTGATAAGTGCGACCCCCTTGGAAATTGCTTCCACTTAGAACTGAAGGTCCTCAATTCAGCAAAACACTAGGAACAGGTTGGCCTTGTAGGCTTGGGTGACTTCAGACAACGACAGGGTCAAAGAATCACAGAATCATATGGGGTTGGAAGGGACCTCTNNCCCCTGACAAAGCAGGGCCACCCAGAGCAGGTCCCACAGGGACATGTCCAGGTGGGTTTGGAATGTCTCCAGAGAAGGAGACTCCACCACCTGGTATTGGCCATTCCAGTGCTCTGCCACCTTCAAAGTAATAAAGTTCCTCCTCATGTTTAGGTGGAACTTCCTATATTCAAGTTTATGCCCATTTCCTCTGTCCCTGTCCCTGGGCACCACTGAAAAAAGACCTGCCCCATCCTCCTGACACCCACCCTTGAAGTATTTATAAACATCGATCAGGGTCCTTTCCCCCATGACAGCTGTGGACACTGTCCCCACAACATTCCCAACCCTTGTCCTCCAGGAGACAGGCATTCACTGTGGAAGTCATTAGCAGGTTCCAGAGGGTGAGACACCACAGAATTAAAGCCTAAGCTGAACCATACTGAAGTCAACACCTCCTCGTTGGTGGATACAGATACTACATGAGGCCTTTAGCAAATAACTAATTACTTCTTGAGCTGAGGACAGCCAAGTGGAGTTCTTGTAGGGGCCTGGTACAGGTGCTTTCCAGTTAATCGTTTATTCACACAAATAATCCTCCACCATGCAAGCTGTCCTATTGAACACAAGGACTACAATACAATTAAGGGCTGTAGGACGAAGCCCTGAGATGAGATGCAGAGTAAACAAAGTATGATCTTACAGCCATTAATTAATGTTTGGAAATAGGCAGATAATGAAGTCAGGAGGGCCACGAGCCACAAGGCTTCACGGCTTCCTGAGGTTACGAGCTAAACTGCTCTTAGTGCAAAGCCACGGTTCTATTTTTAAATATAGCTGCCTTCTGAAAAAGTTATGGCCGAGGCTGTAATCTATCTGTCGCTGGGCAAATAAAGGTGACATTGTCACCCAGGGCATAAAGTTTTGGCAGGAGCTCAGTGTTACTCTGTGCACATCACTCTCCCAGCTGTTTTCTCAGCTAGTGCCAATTTTGCTTTATATCTTCTAACAGACAATTTTTTTTTTTTTTTTGTGCAGTTCCCTAAGAAAATTGAGGTTTATGTCACTAGGCTGTGTGTTTATGTTTTCCTGTTTCCCAATACTTTTTGAATCCATCGGCTGGCTTTGGACAATACTGGCAAAGTGGCAAGGGCCTTTGGGGTCTGCATTGGGAAGATGTCGTGTTCGAGGAGTTGGTGACTCTGTCTGCCCTACCAGGTGCCACAGGCCCTACATTAGCCACTGGCCACCACTGGCCACCGTGAGGGAACCTGCTGGAGTGCCCTGTGCCAGCCTGTGCTCTGCACCCGTGGGTGCTGTGAGAGAGCAGGCTGTCAGGAGAAGATAACTGGTTTTGTTCATTATGCCAAATTAATGGGAGGGAGGCAGAGCCTCTTCACAAACAGGGTCTTCCCAGCATGCCAAGGGAAAATCCATCAGGGGCCTGGCCAACCTGAAGGAATATAAAAATATTCCTATTTTTATTCTATTGTAGTAAAATAGCTATTTTATTAGGCCCTTTGTCGTTGAGCTTCTCTGACCTGAAATCTGGAAAGAGCCCTGCACCGTCTCGCCCTTGAACCTTCTCTGAGGTGCAGAAGAAGATGGTCATGTCCTCGGACAAGAGGTGGAGAACCAGGACAGGAGAGGCAGGGCCACTGCTGGGGGAAAGCCTGCACCATGAGATTGGTTTCAAACAAACAAGTGGGAAAGAGATGCTGACAGGCTTTTTTGCCTTCATAGCCTGTAATATTTAATTTCAAAACACTTTAAAAAAAAGTGTTTTAATAACTAAAACCATCTCTGAGCAGCCTAGTCATTTCCTGCAACTGCATGATTTGGAAAAACCAAGATACCTTTGTTTTATTTATGTAATGTTTTGCAAAATGCTTTCTTTGTTGAAACAAAAAGACTTTCCTAAATATGTATTTCTGCAAAAACATCTGCTGTGTGCGAAGTTATTTCACAAAACTAACACAGCTCTTTATTTAGACTACAGAATATTAAAGGTCTGGAGCGTGTTGCAAAATAAAGTAAATAGAAATAAACAGGAAATAAGTGACTGAGGAGCCACAACATACTAAGGTCAGTTCCTCTTGCTTTGGCTTTAAACTGTATCCTTTCCCAGTGTGTATTTTTCCAGGAATTTTTCTCTCTCTTTTTTTCCCCTGTAACTGCTGCTTTTTCTCTCCTGCTCTAATTGAATCATTCCCTTCCATCCTTTAGAGAGTCTGATAAAATAAACTCATATCTCAGCTTTGCAGCTGGAGGCGATGATTCCTATGCAAAGTCACAAATTGTGCTTTGGAATATGTTAAGCTCTGGTTCATTTACTGTCTTTTCAATAAATTTGATTTAATTCAGCCTGACCTTTGCCTTGGTTCAGGATCCTTTGCAGAAGATCCATGGCATAAAGGAATACGAAAGCTAACGGAACAGTTTGTTGAGGCACCGCAGACTCCCTGACTCAGAATTAGCCTACTCTCTTCAAAACCCACCAGTATTTCCATCCCTGGGTAGAAAGAATGGGATTTTGAGGGTGCCTTTTCATGCCCATTCGCTAAAAGACTCCTCAATTCAGATAGCATCTGAGAACCTTCGCAGATTTTGACTGCATGCACAGTCCTGAGATCTGGGCCAAAAAGAGAAACCCACTAAAAGATCACACTTGCTTTTGTCATTTGATTCTCAGCACTCACGTCTCCAAGAGACCTTATTGCAGCTTTTCAGTACTTAAACATGATAAAAAACATGGAGAGACTTTACCAGGACCTGTAGTGACAGGACGAGGGGTAATGGTTTGAAGATGAAAGAGATTAGACATTAGGAAGGACTTGTTTGGTGTGAGGGTGGTGAGAGCCTGGCCCAGGTTGTCCAGAGAAGCTGTGGCTGCCCCATCC
>BJBW01007839.1:26833-50448 GCA_004320125.1 Scolopax mira
GGTGTGGTGGGAGGTGTCCCTGCCCAGGGCAGGGAGGTTGGAACTCAATGATCTTTATGTCCCTTCCAACTCTAACCATTGTATGATTCCGTGAAAGGCACGCTGCTGCCCCTTCATGCCACAGGCAGAGCCAAAGCACCCCCTGATGCCACTGCCACCCTCAAGGGCCACCTGATGCTTCCAAGGCTGGGCACTAGGGACCCGACCTGAGGCAAGGTGACCTCGGGGGGTAGGAAAATGGCGGTAGGAGCCTCGCCTGAGCAGGGCTCCCCCTTACCCCGCACAGCCCCGCAGCCTCCCCTCCCCTCCCCTCCCCTCCCGCAGGGCAGTGGCCCCCTCAGGAAAACCCCGCCCCTCCGCTCCTTAGCCCCGCCCCCAGGCGCAGGGCATTCGAGCAAAAGGCACCACCTCTCGCCGCTCATTGGCTGGGGAGGGGAAGGCGGTGCCGAAGCCGAGGGGAGTGACGTCTCGGTGAGGTCACGCGAGGCCGCCCCCTCCCCGGTTGGGCCGGGGGCAGCGGGAATCGGTCGGGGGCCGCCCGCTCCCCCTACCCCCTTTCTTCCCCGGGTACCGGCCGCCGACCCCCCGGAGGGAGGGAGGGACAGTGGCGGCGTCGCCTGCAGCCCCCACACAAAGAGGCTGGGAAGCCGGGAACGGGGCTGGGTCAGGTCAGTTGGCCCCGCCGGCCGGGGCGGCGGGAGGGCGGGGAGGTACCGGGGGGAGTCACTACTTGGCGGGTTGCGGTGCGGGGAGCGGCGCTGAGGAGAGCTGGGGAAGGCGGAGCCGGCCTCCGGTACCTGCCCCGCCCGCCGGCTTTCGAGGAAAAGGCACGGTCCCTTCCCGCCCCCCGCCCTTCCTGCTCGCCGCTCATTGGCTGCGGGGGAAGCGACGTGTCGGTGAGGTCACGTGGGGCCGCCCCCTCCGCCCCTCCCCGTTTCGGCCGGGGGCAGCTGGAACCGGTTGGCGGCCTCTCCCCCTCCTCCCTCTCCCCACCCCCCTCCCGCCTCCCCGGTACCGGCCGCCGACCCCGGCCGCGGGAGGAGGAGGAGGGGCAGGCTGAAGGGGTGGGGAAGCCTGGAGAGCGGCGCCGGGGCAGGTCAGTCGGCCCCGCCGGGCGGTGCGTGGCGGTGGCGGGCGGTGCGCCCGGCTGAGGGGAGCTGGGGGGGCTGGGCTGGCGGCGGCCTGAGGGGAGGCCCGGCCCTGAGGGGGATCCTGGTGCGCGGTCGGGGGAGGGGGCTCTGCGGGAGGGCGGGCTCCGGCCGGGGACACGCCGGGCCGGTGGGGATGTTTATTTACGTCCCCACCGAAAGCGCTCCGCCGGGGCGGTCCCTGCCTTATGTAAGCGGCTGGGAGGCGGGGGCACGGCCGGGCCCGGAGAAGCGGTCGGGGTGCGGGACCGGCGGCGGGGGAGCGGTGGGTAAGGCCCCCTCGGAGCCGGGCTCCCCCAGCGTGTTCGGCTCCGGCTCCTTGTCTGCGCTGCGGGCCGAGGGAGCTCGCCGGCAGCCCGAACGCCGGGTGCTCTCCCTTCTCCCTCCCACACGGACTAATAAACCACCTCCAGATTAACTTAATTACCCGCTTCCTAACCAGGCTGCTGCAGGGGGCACAGATTAATTTTCCTATTTCCCCCCCATTCTACCCCCTTTCTTTTTTAATCAACAGCTTGTCTTGCAAGGTGTTAGTGTTTTAATTCATTAAGGCATGCACCGTTGGATGGCAATTAGGCTCCAGAATATTTTAAAACGTTAATGACAGAGTGAAATAGCGGGTCATATTTTTTTCCCTCAGAAAAGATATTTCTGTAAAATAATTCTGTAAAATAAGTGTAAAAAATACTAAGAAAGTCAGGGGAATGGTGTTTGTCTTGACTAGAAGCTGCCAGTCTAAACTGCCACGTAACTGATCTCTCTAATAAAGCACGTTAATCCTCGGTAAAAGGGATACAGGCTTTGAAGAAACTTGGGAAGAGTTGTTTGTTGTTGTGTTGAGTACTGAGAGCTGTGGGGAGTGTTACACGTGTTACTTGTTCCCGTCATTTCTAAGCCAGAATTGTTTGCGTGGTCACAAAGGGCTTAATTACTACTTGGTTAAGATCTTGTCAGCCACAGGTTAACAACGAACGACACTTCAGCAAAGAGAAATCAAACCCAGGCTGTTCTGGTTTCCTGGCAAACACACCTCAGCCATTTCCTGTCTTTTTCAAGAACTTTGTCTACAAAACTGCTGTGATGTGGCTGAGCCAGAATAGTCTGCTGGATGGACAGGTGAACACAGTGTGTCAGACAGGGCTGGCTTGGCCTTGCAAACAGTTAAATTGATACTGAAAATAGCATCTTAAAGACATTTTTCTCTATTGCTACATACTAATGTGATGCTTTTTTCAGAGATAGTACTTGGGCTTTGCTTCTTCCTAAATGTCAGCGTAGCCCTGTTGGTAACATTCCTGCCTTGGAATCGGCGCAGCGTGTCCAAATCTTGTGTGCAAGTTTGTTTTCTGCCCAGTGTTAATGCTGCAATGCAGCATGAGAGAGCTGCTGACTTTGTGGCTGTCCTTTCTCACGCAGTCAAGGTGCTGGAGGAAAGGAGGGGGTGGGAAGAACCTTCTGGTTGGCTGGGTGAAAATGAAGGAGTTTGTACCGTAATGTTGTTGTTTGTAAAAATTCTCCAGTTTTTGAGAGTGAATGTCCTGACAAGCGTATCCTCTGACCTTCTTTTAAAATACAGGTGTCGTCAATTATTGTTGCTTAATTTTATGACGTATCTAATTTGCTACTTTAGATGTACTCTATAATATTCTGATACCTCGTTAGGACCAACCACAAGTAAAAAAATCTGTTCTTTATACTACAAGTTTAATCAGATTTGAATAGATACCATTTAAATATTAAAGGTATAGTCTGAAGTAGCACGAGTTGATATTTTTACGTTTGAGAGTCTAATGCTGTGAGTAAAAAATGACAAAACTGTGTCTTAAAGCCAGCAGTTTTCTGTGGCTGGCTCACCTCCCTCCTTTGTTCAGCGAAGCACCGGGTCTGACACGTGGTGGATCCTCTGGTGCTGCAGATAGTACAGCTTTCAAGAAAGTAAAATAGTTACCTGTTCATTTTTGCAGCACTGGTGTGATGCACTGGGATGTAATGTGTGCCATCGGTATGAAAGAGCCTGTTTCTGCACAGATGGTCTTTATTTTGCTACAGATAACTAAGAAAATTCAGTAATACAGTGGTTCAAAATACTCTTCAAACCCAGGTGTTTGAAACTATTAAAGTGCATTCCAGGAAAATCATAGCACATAGGTACCTAGCTGTCTCATTTCAACTGTCTGTCTAATTAGCTTTGGAAAATCCTGTTAAGTACCTATAAAAAAATGTATATTCCTGGATATCTTAAAAATTGTCCACCCATTAAAAAAGTTACTTTTAGAAGATGTATTTTACCCTAATAACCAGTACCACCAGACCTGTAAGATAGAAGGTTCAGATGAACTTGGAGCGTGGAATTTTTAAATTAAGTCCATCTTCTGGTATATTTTGACTACAACCAAAAATTATCTTGGTCTTCTCCATCTACTAGGAACTTTGCAAACTCATTTTAGAGGAAAGCTCTGATGTTTTGCGATACATAAAGAGCTGATTGTGTTATGCTAGAAGGAGAGTCTGAAGTGTCTTCTTCTCTAAGTGCCCACGGGGGTCCATGGCTGTTTGCCAGCATCTTCTAGGAGTGCTCCTCTAGAATCGGGAGGGGAGAGCTTGGGTTCACTATTATTTAGGAAATTACTTTAACTTCTGTCGCCCCTTAAGGAGGAGAGAGTTGTGAAAGAAAAGCTTTACAGCCGATGTTAGAAGAAAAAGTATATAATTTTTTAATCTTCTGTTCAGCCCGCAGGATACTGTATTTAAAACCTTTGTTGCTTTTGCTTTGGGGGGTGTGAAGGCCAGTAAGTGGATTTCTGAAACGGGAAGATTCCCTGTCTGAGGCCAGGAGGAGGAGAGTTTGATTTGTGGCAGGGGAACCGAGATTGCCATGACCCTACCTCCCAGGCTGTTGCTCTTGCCCCCGCTCAGGAAGCGTTGGAGGCAGCGAGGTGAGCTGATGGGCAGGGTTACCTGAGAGAAGCTTTTGAAGGCAGGTCAGCACAGCCCCTGGACTCAGAGTGCTGCCACCACTCTGCGGTCACCAGCCCCGAGGAGCCTCCAGAGACTCTCACAGGTAAGGCTTTGCTTGGCCAAAGGGGGAGAGCGTGAGAGGCTTGAACTGTACATTACATGGTGGGGGAAAGAATGTGTTTCTGTTGTAAAACCAAGTACTTTTAGGTAGAGAAACACCTTTTTTTTTTTTTTTTTTTTAAGTGAAGTGCTGACACCGTTGTGTGAATGTCTACCTGGGTGAGACCTCTCTTTCCCCATCAATAAAAGACTGAGATCAGGTGTCTTTTGCTTGCATGTAGTTGCAGTCCATAAAAGCTGATCGAAAGGAGGGAGGATGTGGGAGGGAGGATGAAGGGCAGTTGTTTGCCCCCCTGGCTACCGTTTGGATGCCTGCAGGGGGTTCAGCTTTAATACTCCAGAACCCAAAGGTTGTTTAAAATTGGTTGTTGCACAAGGACTTCTAGTTCATAAATCTGTTTGGCTAATACTTGCCGATTAGGAAGCATTTAATATTTGTAATGTAACTGTTGTAACTGGTTTCTGAGCAGCCAGTTATTACCCCTCTGAGCTGAGGATTCTTTACTTTCTCCCAAAGAGCCCGTCCTTACAGGCGTGGGTAGCAGAGAGGATTTTGTTATTCTTTGTCAGCCGCTTTGGTGAGGCGGTGCTGGAAATCTGAGGGAGGGATCATTGTGTTTAAAAGATCGCCTGACACCTACTGGTCAGAGGATTTGATTGTTTAGGGTTTCTTGCCATTTCCCTCTAGGAATTAAATTACTTTCCTCTTCTCAGAAACCATCAGCAACCAGACAGCTAAACTTGTGCTTTTTCCCCCTAAATGAAGGATTTTTTGTACTGTGTCCTGAAAGCAAAGAATGCTTTATAAATGTATGATAAAATACAACATAGGCTTGATTCATTAACAAAAAGCAGATCTAGCTTTTCTGCTCTGCTGGAAAAGGGCTTCCTTCAGAACGAGGGATAGTACTTTCACCCTGAATGTGAACAGAAGTGCAATATCTGTAGCTGCAGTTCTGCTAGAAAAGTCATGCCTGTGTTTGTTGATGTAAACTAGAGTTTTTCTTCTCCTGATATACGTCCCTTGTAGGTCTTTGAGGTAAAATGCCTTGTGAACAGAATTTTGACAACTTTACAAAGTCGTTTTATCAATCTCATTACAATTAGCTACTGTTCAATAGAGTAGTAATACCCTTTTGCTAGGCAGTTTAGAAAAGCCCACAAATGTCTTGCAAGTAGGTACATAGAATTTTTACAAGACTGGCGAAAAGCTTTATAAATTTAGCAGGATTTCAGATTTTTTTCTAGGAACAAATGGATAATTAATTAATTTGGAGTAAGATGGACGTGCTGGTTTTTGCCTGTTCTTGCTTTGGGGAGCTAGGTTCAGGCTTCACCTGTCACTTACCTGCTTTGGCAAGGCATTTTTCTCTAACCTTTTCTGTTAAAGGTTGTACAGGCAAGGACAGTCAATGAACAGAGCCACGTCTCTGAACTCTTCAGTGTAATCAGAAATGCACACTAGTTGTTTATATTCTCTGCTTTAAACTGAGATTTTCTGTGTGTGTGTCATGCTGGGCCAGTTTCACAAATCCAATTTTAGTCTCAGCGCTGAAACATGCTGTGCTTCTGTGTCTATAAATAACTGCTAAAAATAAATACTAAGATGTGTCACTGTTAACACACAGACCACCTAATGACAAATGGGTGATGAAGTTCATAAAGGATGTACGCTTCATGGAATTCCTGATTATTAAATGTGCTTATTTCTAGCTTCAGTAGTTTGGGATTTTATCATTTACAGATATTTTATTTGTAAAAGATAACATGCACAATTGGAATATATGACCAGAAACATCTATACTGCTACCATTTTCTTGCTCTCGTTTTACCACTGAAAAGTCATCTCCCGTAACATGGAAGGAGGGAAATAGGGGAGGAGAAAAAGGAATGCAAAGGCAGCAATAGTTGAAAAAGGAATAGATTAAGAGAGGAGAAGGTCCAGAAGAAAAATTGGAGGTGTTTAAACTTCAGACCCTAACTAACTGCCTGTGAGGAATGAGGATTTATTATGAGCTTTTTCTTTTCTCCTTACTTGGTATCTGACTTTTTAGATTTTTCTTGTTTTCAAGGCATCTGTCAAAACTGTCCTGTACCCTTCGAAGGCAAGGGCTTGTAGTGGAGCTAATGAAAGGTAGATTGCTCTCTAATGCTGTTAGTTCTTCTTATCATCAATCCTTTAGTAACAGCTTTAATAATAATGACTGACATTATACTGAAATAAACTACTTTTGTCCTGTTCAAAAATAGCAATAAAGAAACATTCTACTTGCTTGGTTTAAAAAAAAAAAAACCAACCAAAACAACAACCACACATCACAGAAATATAAAGGAATGAATTAGTTGAAAACGTTGCAAAGCTAATTCTGCATATAATTAGTGTGATGATTTTTGTACCCATGTCCAAGGAAATATAGTTGAGTGATGACAGCTCGTCTAGTATGATCTGGACTTGGACTTTGATAGGACTGCTATTTCATAAAATATTTTAAAAAAACCACTCTGTAGATATAAAATAGCCTATGCTGTAATGGGGAGAGTGGGATTCTGCCAGCTTTTTGCATCGAGTTATTGTTGCATTGGAAGAGGGTAGAAAATTGAAGCAGGATCAATCCAGCAGCTCCTGTCCTGGCTGCAGAGGCTGTTGGCAGTCCCTTCCTGCTCTGCTGGCTCTCCCTGTGAAAGGCTGGAAGTGTTGGTAGGGGAGCATGTCCGAGGTCATGGACAACTTGCTGTCTGTGACAGCAGAGAGTTCTCATCTGTCATGGGTTCTTCCCCTTTTTCCTTCAAGGTGGTAGTGCTCATCTAGGAAACCTTTCTTGCCTTTTGAAGAGGATGCTTAAGAATAGCATCGGGAGACAGTCAGAAATTACTGCTTGCCAGAGGTCATAATCTTCAGTGTCTTCTAATAAAACTTTCAGTAGCCTCTTCGGGAGCAAAATTAGTCAAAAGAAGGTTTTTTGAAAAATCACGCCTAAGACTGATGAGTGCTGCATGGGATAGATATTTGCATATCAATTTAGGAGTCTTCTTTTTTCTTGTGCCAGTGTTGTTACAGTGTCTTCTGCAGCCAGATGCTATTTTCTGGATCTGCTGCTGGTTTTAAAGAGCTTTCTATTTTTAGTGCTCACTCTGACAGTAACATCATTTGCTTCCCTATAAATGGTGGGATACATGTTTCCTCTTACAACAGCAACAGATGTAGCGTGTTGTTTCTGAACTATAGTATCTTTTTTTTCTTCCCACTACAGATTTCAACTATTCTAGGACAAAAGTTCTGCAAGTATGACCTCTTCCCAAGTCACTTTTGAAGTAAGAGGACCATCAGTACCAGGTACCCAAATCATGCCTTCTCCTTTTTATATGGTTTACCTAGAAGAAGGTTCAAAGGCTGTCTTGTCTGTTTTATTCAGAGGTAAAAAACCATGTCAGTTCAAATATTAAAATGATAAGTCATTGTAAAATACATTAATTAAGAAATTTCGCATAAGAATTTGAAAATTAGATTTGGGAACTAATTTTTACTTTTTTTCTTCAAACAACAATTTCATACTGTGCTAGAGATTTTCATGTGAACTGAAACGGTTATGATTGTTTCAAATACAGTCTTCTGTCTCTACTAACTTTTTATTTTTATTTACGTTCCAGACTCTCAGTCAGGCATTTACTGCTGTGTTTGTTCTGGTTTTTGATTTCTCTGCATCCCTGATGAAAGCCCTCCATAACAATGTGACCTCCACTATAAGCAGCTTAATTCAATATTCTATTTGTGCAAAAGTGTGTAAAATAACTTTTGCAATCTAAATGAGGAACACAAGGTGTCAGATCATGTAGTACACCAAGATTTAGTGTTGATAAATTGTGCTTATTACTTTGACCTTTGTCTTTAGAAACTTTGTACAGTTTGGCAGAATTCCTGTTACAAACAAATCCCAGATGGCATAAGGGTCTGTTGTAGTTGGGGGAAAAAATGGTAAAAACACGTAAAAAGTTTTGACATGTGCCCTGTTTTAGATCTCTCCTGTGTTTCTCCCATTTGATGTGGAATTTGGGAACTGAACATTGACTCACCATGTGGATGTGAGGTCTCTAGTAAGGAGTGTTTTCATGGCATTTTGGAGAAAACTTTGAAGAATAATTCAACCTTAGGTCAAATGAGTCCATAAAGTGCTGGTGTAGCCACACATGGATTTCCCTGTTTACAGTGTTGCTTCCAACCTGTTGTGATGGTACTGTCACTAGTGAAGCTGAAACTGCATCTGTACCTTTTACTGGTAATATCTGCAGCAAAAATTAGGATTAGGGAGAACTAGATCCTGCCTCAGTGGCTGGTTACAAAGAATTACCTGGAAATACTGACACATGTATACCATAAAGAGGTGACACAGAAGGTTGCTTCTGCTTAGGCAATATTGATGCTGTTGGTTTTGATGGGGGAGAAGAGCTTTGAGATGCAGCAGTGGCAAAATCATAGAATCTTCTAGGTTGGAAGGGACCTTCAAGATCATCTTGTCCAGCCATCAACCTAACTCTGACAAAAATAAACACCCACACCACAAATGAAATGCAACACCATCACTAAACCATGTTTCCCAGCACCATGTCAACCTGTCTTTTGAACACCTCCAGGGATGGTGCCTCAACCACCACCCTGGGCAGCCCATTCCAGTGCCTAATAACCTTCAGAAAAAGTTTTTCCTAATATCCAGCCTGAACCTCCCCTGGTGTAACTTAAGGCTGTTTCCTCTAGTCCTGTTGCCTGTGACAAGAGACTGACCCCCACCTCTCTCCACCCTCCTTTCAGGGAATTGTAGAGAGCAGTGAGGTCCCCCCTCAGCCTCCTCCTTTTCTCTAGGCTGAATAACCCTAGTTCCCTCAGCCTCGTGCTCCAAACCCCTCAGTATCTTTGTTGCTCTTCCCTGGACCCGCTTCCAGCACCTCAATGTCTCTTTTGTGGTAGGGGGCCCACAACTGTACACAGTGCTTGAGGTGGGGCCTCACCAATGCAGCCTTGTAAAAGAAGAGAGGTAAGTTTTTAGAGCTAACAGCAGTTCTACAAGCAGCAAAATTTCCAGTTTATTTTGAAATGTCACATGGAGATGTTGTCAGATCACCATGGTGATCTTGGTGAGAAAGGAATCCTCAGCTTGAGCCTGAACGTGCTCCCTGTGTCCTCATCACTGTCCTTTCCTGTCAGTGTCAAAGCCAGTGGTTCTAGGCTTAACTGGCAGGAGTTTTTCTGCTGCTTTCCCTCACTCCCTCGTGGCAAACCCCTTCTGGAATTAGTGCTGGTGCTGAAGCCTGACACACTGATGTAGGCTTTCACACATTTGTGACATGGAGTGCTTTGGTTTTGGCCTCATCCTAGCGGAAGAAGAGGGTCACTGGCTGTGACTCCTTTAGGTCTTCATCGGAACACAGTCCTGTACCAAGAGTCTGTTAGGTGGCCAGAGATTAGCTATTAGGAAATTAAAAAAACAGAGGTTCTGGATCCCAACAGAGCTGGCCCAAGCAGAGAGATTACAACACCAGTGAGGCTGTTGCAAGCTTTGAGGCTGGGCAGAAGGTCTCTGCTGTGGCTGGGGGAGCTCTGCCCATGGCAGCATTGGATTCCCTGTGAAGGGATGGGGGAAGGAGTTGAAGAACCCTGAGCTTAAAACACAAAACCAAACCCCAGTGAATTTGAAAAGGCGGACCTGGTTTATCATGTTTCACTCGTGCCTTTCCTGGGATAATTTAAACAGCATTTTACAAATGCTCATTCAGGATTGCAGTGTAATCGTTGAAGTGAGTTTAAGGGTTACTGTGCATCTTGTTCAAGTGTTGCCTTTTGTGTATTGTACCTTCTTGAGTGATAAGGGTGTTCACTGACTGCACACATTTGCTTTTAAAAAGAAAAAAAAAAAAGCTTCTACTAAGAGGCTGCTACTACTTCATCTACTCTGAAGATGGCACTTCAGAAACTGGCTGGCGTGTACTAAATGCTGCTGTTTTAGGGAATTTTAGCTTCTCTTTAACATTCCTAGTCAGTAAGTTGAAGTGTGTGGTATTTGGGTGGTCTTCCCTCTCTCCCCCCATTATCTCCTCCCTGCAACACCAGCCATAGTGTGCCTCGGTACAGAGTGGCAAAGGCAAAGCACCTGGCCCAGGTGGTTGTGTGTGTACTGAATTCCAGAGGAAAGATACTCCTACAGCTGCATTTATATGCCCCAGCTGACAGTGGGCATCCAAAAAACTTGATTATTTTTCTTTTTTAAATGAATTGGGACACTATTTTTAAGAACAAAAAATACGGAGTTGTAACTCAAGATGTTGGATGAGAAGCTTGACATGAGCCAGCAGTGCATGCTGGCAGCCCAGAAAACCACCTGCACCCTGGGCTGCATCACCAGCACCCCCAGGATTGTGCCCCTCTGATCCACTCTGGGGTGACCCCACCTGGAGTCCTGTGTCCAACTTTGGGGTCCTCAACATAAGAAGGGCAGGGACCTGTTGGACCAGGGCCAGCGGAGGGCCACGAAAATGATCAGAGGGCTGGAGCCCCTCTGCTATGAGGAGAGGCTGAGAGAGCTGGGGTTGTTCAGCCTGGAGAAGAGAAGGCTCTGGGGAGACCTTATAATGGCCTCAGTACCTGAAGGGGGCTACAGGAGAGATGGGGAGGGGTAATGGTTTTAAAGTTGAAAGAGGGGAGATTTAGATGAGATACTAGAAAGAACTTTTTTGGTGTTTTGGTGGTGAGAGCCTGGCCCAGGTTGCCCAGAGAAGCTGTGGCTGCCCCATCCCTGGAGGGGTTCAAGGGCAGGTTGGAGGGGGCTTGGAGCAACCTGGTGTGGTGGGAGATGTCCCTGCCCAGGGCAGGGGGTTGGAATGAGGTGATATTTAAGGTTCCTTCCACATTGAACACATCTATTATTCTATGTTCTCTAAAATTATTTCAGTAAACTAATTTTAGAAACAAATTGTCTTATTTGATTCCTGGCTTTTGTAGATTTTTTTGCAATCCCTGTATCTGCATGGCTCTGTTTTGGTTTTTTATCATAACCAATCGTGGTGGTATCTCTTACTAGATTCATCTGTAATAAACTGGAAAAAAAGGACACAGTTTTAGAGGCATAAGGACTTCCTCAAAACTGTTATTTCAGATTTTAATGTTCCAGCTATAATATTTGGCTTAGTAAAAGGCAGTATCTTTGCTATCCATAGCTTGCCTCTTCCTGTCTTCATGTTTTTGTGGCTCTAACACTGTTTACAACTGCTCTCTGTTTGAGGACAGGAAGTGCCCATCATCAGGGCTTGTATCTTGCTTTTGTTAAGACTGATACTTTTTCTTTCCGATTTTTTAACTATAAATTTCATCCTTGCTTTTCCCGTTGTTGAAGCATGCAGATAGTCCTGGATACCCTCCTCCCTTAAATCTCCCCTTTTGCCCCCTCCCTCCCCCCGTTAGGGAACTGATTTGACTTATTTAGCTAAATGTCTTCCTTATGTCTGCTTTGCTCTAAGGGTGACTTTGAAACACTGCTTTTAGGCTTTTCAGGTTAGAGGCTGAAGTAAGTATCAGTATTTTTTAGTTACATTTTATTTAAAAGTTGCTCAAATGCTCTGGTAGTTTTTACATTCTTCATAGCAAGATTAAAAGGTGAAGGATACTAACTCTATACTTTAAAACTTCACATTTTCTCCTTCTGCAACAGTTGTTTTTTCCTTGCATCTAAGAATACTATTGAAAGCCTGTAAAAGCAAAATACTATTTTGTCCTTTCCATTTGTATTTATCATTGTTGTTCTTACAGCCATATCCATATGGGACGTGGTCTAGAGGGGGGCTGGGCACTATTGGGTTAATGGTTGGACTTGATGATCTTAAAGATCTTTTCATACGTAAACGATTCTGTGGTTCTATGTAAATTTCTTTATCAAGGATAAATATGCTTTTATGTCCAGTAAAAAACTGAAAGCATAGCAGCAAAAATGATTTTATTTCTTAGGAGTAAAATTAAATGGGAATAATACTACAACCTCCAATTTGTGCTTTCTAGACTGGTGGTGTGAATTTTAGAGAACTCCAGTCTCAGATGTGTATGTTACTCAGTAGTATGTGCGTATAGCTATGGTAAAAAAAATACACAGTATATAAGAAAAAATTTCTTCTCGACAATAAGCATTTTACAGTGAAAATTTGCCTGAGGTTTTTGAACAGTATTAGTCCAGGACAATTTGGAAGCCAACTCTTCAAAGGCTGGGCTTGTCAGTAGTCCCAGTCTCAGTGAGATTCTTATGAAGGCAAAGAAAACGCTGTTGTAGTTCTGGGTGAAGGAAAACTTCCTTCCTGAACCAAAAAGAAGAGTTTAGATGGGCGATTCTGGTGTATATGTTTAAAATACTTGAAGGTTTGACAGTGTAGGTTGTAATTATTAATTCCATGTAGGCTTGAGTAATGATGATTGTGTTTTGTTGTTTGTTTTTGTGGTTTTTTTCTGTTTGGGTGTTTCTTAGGAGAGGTTTTTGCAATATGTGGGAGCTGCAGTGCTTTGGGAAATTGGAATCCACAAGCTGCAGTGGTCCTCCAAGCTGATGAGCGGTAAGTTGGATTTTTGGGGTTTTATTTGTTCCCTTTGAAGTAGCTGGAGTTCTGGAGCAGCAAATTTATTCTGGCTCTGAGTCTGTAAACTATTGAGCTACATGTACTGTTGGTAAAACTCTCCAGAATTTCTTGTGTTGCCCTTGAACATTTTGAATGCTTAGGAATGTGTCTATGAAAATGTTTAACTTGGGGATGCTCTTCTAGTTCCAAGAGATGCTTCAGCCATTGTGGCTGGCATGTTTCAGGAGTTTTGGACATTTTGGATAAGAAACTGCTATGGATAATTCTTAGTCCCCTGACTATAGGACAGGTTTATATTAATGTGTTCAAGTTGTTATTGTGGCTATAAAGAGATGGGGAGAAGATGGGGTTTAGTTGGTGGGTACTTTTTTGTGTGTGGTTTTTCTGCGTTTTATGGGGGTTTTATTTTGTTTTGTTTTGGCTTGTGGGTGTGGTTTTTGTGTTTGTTTGGGTGGGGTGGGTTTTTTTGATTTATTTTTGTTTTGTTTGTTTTTGTTTTTTTTTAATGTGGTTGGACTCGATGATCTCAAAGGTTCCTTACAACCATGAAGACTCTGTGATTTAAAACGAGGCCCATTAAAATTCTTTAAGTGGTTGGTGTATATATAAACATGTAGCTTACAAGTGTACATGAAAAATGTTTAAGTGCAGTGGAGGAATTATATGTTTTCCTAAAATGGTGCCCTGCCTATTCCTGTTTGTGTGATGCAGGAAAATAGGACTTGCAGGATGTATTTCTAATTCTGTCAGTGACTTGCAGTGATCTTGGATGAGTCCCTGAATTATTTCATCTTTTCCTGATCTGTTAAATGAGGATGAGAATAATTCTTGCTCCATTAAAGCACTTCTGTAGGTTAGAAAGTAGAATTTCACTTCTAAGTATTTATTGTCCTTTGTGTGTGTTTGGCTGGGTTATCTTGTGAAAGCCTTTCTTGCAGCCATACACTGAGCTTTGTTTTAGAGTATCTTTTAGGACAGACATATGTCTGAGGTGGCTGTTGGGATGTATTCTGAAACTGGTGATTTATTGTTTTTTTTTCCCCACAGTCAATTATGGAAAGCTACAGTAGAGCTTCCTAGAGGAGTTCCTGTTCGGTATCGGTATTTTAAAGGATACTTCCTAGAACCTAAGGTATGTATGACCTTTCCTATTTCAAGTTGGCTCATCCTTAGTAAAAAAAAGAAAACAAACAAACAAACAAAAAAACCCAAACAAAACAAAACCACCACAAATGCTTATTTGAGTAAAAAAGAAAAAGGTTAACTTGAGTTTTTGGAAATAACTTGCAACATATGAAACATTAAAACACTGTGGAAATAAAAGCAGTTCAGTTCTGGTAGTACAGGACCATATGCTGTTAACTTCAGTTATTTTTGTTAAAATGTCTTCTCTCTTTTTACTGGTGTTAGCGTGCTAAAAAACCCAGTGATATAAGAAAGCTTAAAGGATTTAGTGAAGTTCTTGTTGGTTATAGTGGAGCTCAACAACTCTACTTTAAAATGCCATATGGATTTCAGCAGGGCAAGGATCTAGCATGGAAGCAGGTGATAGCAGGAAAAAAAATGGTTAGTGTGAGCAGGTGTAGTTAATTTTGCCTAATCTACTACAGTTTTCAAAATTACTGCAGATTTTCCTGGTGAAGTGTAAGAAGTATTAACTAGAGTTTGTGCTGCATACTTAACACGTGTTGATCTCTTGGAATGAAAAGGTAAAAGCAGGAATGGGGCATCCCAGTGTTTTCTCTAGATGTGTGTATAGGTGTTTGCATGCCTTGGGGGCGGGAGGATCCCAAGAGACACACAGATAGGTTTTTACAGGTATTGATGTCAAAAGCTGCATGTGAGTCGAATGTAGATGGCAGTGTGCTGGTCTGTAGAAATCGTACTGGGGTAAGGGGGAACTCCTTCAGACTGGGGACTGCATCCAGAAAACAGCTGGACTAGTCTGGGAACATAATCAGCTACTCTTTAACTGGTTTTCTTAATAACAAGTAATAACTGAAAGAAATAACCCATTTAAAGCTACCTTTGCTGTCTCTCTTACTCTATTAATATCCTGTAGCTATTCACCCTGGGCTGTAGTTCTTCATTGAAATTGGGATTATGAAGGCTGTAGCTAAATGTGTAAAGGAGTTAGAGAATCAGATGGTATGTGCCTTTTAAATATTTTAAATTACTGTCATAAGTATGTCAGGCTTTTTTGTCAGCCTTTCTTTCACTGAAAAAATATTTGACAGATATATCATCTCAGTGAAGGATGCTAACTTTAAATGAAACTCAAGCATTCTATTTTTTCATTAGAAGATGTGAAATAATCTAATCTGAAACTGATATTGAAATTATTATTTTGAGGCAAAAGAAGGGAAGGCAATAATAGATTTCCTCTTCTGAGCTCAAAAACAGAGGCCAGAAGTAGATCAATTCTTAGAGCCCATCAGTTCTGATGTGACTTATATGATTTTATTGCGAATGCCCATAAGTTTAAAACGTAAACGACAGCACTAGAAAAAGCACACTTGGTGAGAATGGACTGGCAGAAAATGTGCTCATAGACAACACAATTTCCATTTTAACATTTGAAAAAAAGTTTACAATGTGTATTGGTGAGTGTGTTTCTTTAAGTAGGTGCTCTGTATCGTGCACGCTTTATGTACCGTGTGATGCAGAGTCTGCCAAGGTAAGTGTAAATTTTATGGAATACCTGCATAATAAGCTACTGTCTATAGAAAGGAGGAAAAAAGAAAACCACCCTCCAAAACAAAGTATGTGAATTGCCAGGGTACATGATTACCCACTTAACGGTCTCTAGCCTGTACCTGTTAAGTGCACAGGACTTCATTTCTTAAAACATAAAGTCTTTTGAAGACAAGAATGCCAGCTACAATGTTTCCTTCATCTTCCTGTAAATTTTGTGAAGAATGACACAGAATTGAGATCCCCTTGTTCTAACAGAATTACAACACACAGCTTATTGCAAATGAGATAGTATATGGAGTACTTGAGTAGTTACAGCTCTTGATAAGGAAAATATATTTCTAAATTACATTATTCCGAATAAATAAATTCTGAATCAAAATTAGTAATTTTTTTATTAGGCATTGCATGTGATTAATCTAAATTGGATAGGCTTGCAAATTATGACCCATCAAACAATGAAAACTTTTTATACCAGTGAAGTGTGTCGTGGTCTGTAGTAGGATAACTTTAACATATTTAAGACTCCACATATATTTAAGTTGGAACATAGGAATTTGACACCACATAACTGAGTACATTGTGCTGAAGACAGATTCAGCTGAAGTTAGTTTCTTTCCTGTATCAACTGCATCTTTGAAGATGTTGGGGTTGGACATGGTGGCAAAGCTGGGGGTGATACATGTTTTCATGGAGAAATTATAGGTCTCATGTTATCCAGAATATTGCCACAGACTAGATGTGAAAATAGATAAAATTATTCACATTTTGGAATAAAACAAATCGGAAAATTTTTTTCCTTTCTTTGAAAAAAATAAATCGTCATAATTTGATCTCTGTTAAATTATTTTGCTTGAAAGATAGTACGATGTCATGGGAATTTTTACTTGTTTGCACTGAATCATTTTGGTGTTAACATGATTGTGGTTACATAAATAGAGTGTGTGTGGGCTTTATACTTAATATATTGCAATTCATAGCATAATTGTAGGGATACAAATAAATGAATGTATATACAAAGAACACTTTACTATAAAATTGGTGCAAGTCTTGGCTCCAGTGTATCTGGAGCTTTTTCTGTGTTGTAAAAATGTAATGATAATATGAGTCATCTTAAGCATTTTAAAAGAGAAGTAAATACATATATTTCAGGAAATAAGACAGTAATTTAAACTATTTTGCTCCATGTTTGTTCTTGTCTGAAACATAACCCAATACCAGTTACTTTACTATGAGGCTCTTTCCCTGTTTTATTCTACACTCACCTGCTATTCTTTGGGGTTTTTGGTGTGTTGTGTGTCCCCCTTGTCTGGAAATTGTTTCATGCACATCATATGCTTAGGAGAATGCTCTGATACGTATTGTTTGCATGATGCATATTTGAAAACCTTAGTAAGGTAAATACATACCTTATTCTGTTAAATTGTGCCGAATATTTGTTTTTCCAACAGTAAATAATCATGCAAAGTTAGGGTTATTACTTCAAAGGAAAAGTGGAATAACTAAGCTGTCTGTGCACGTAGCAGGACTCTTAAAACTGGGTCGGTGAACATTTTTCACAGTTTAAGAGTATCATTTATTGAGGTTTCAAAAGAGACTTAAGTTTATTTTTCGAAAATAAATAAACCAGATCTATTTAGTGCCTGGAATATGGAAATAAATGTGAAGCTTAGGTCTAGGCTCAGTCATTTCTTGAATATCAGAGTGCCTTAGAGAAGCTTTTGCTAGACTCCTAACCCCTGGTTAATCTGATAATAGCAAAGGTGCAGCTCTGCTGGGACTGCACGGACACAGCAGGTTGTGTGTTGAGCTGTTACTGGAAATACCAGGGCTAGAAAATCTCCATTTAGTGACTCACGTGTGCTCTTGCCTTGCAAAGTTACTTACAATGTCTGAATGGATTGGGCTTGGTGCTTAATTGTTTGGTTTTGTGCTTAATTTTTGTTTGTGATGTGGTACAGAAATCCAGCATCAGCAGCGAAGTCTAATTCATTTAGCTGTTTCTTGTTCTTCAAGTAGATTGATATCCTTGAAACATGGTTTTAAGAAGTCAAGTACAGTTGGATAAATGTAGTTATTTGTAGTGTTTTTAAGATTTTATTTTTATTTTTTTTTCCTAATGCCTCCTCTGTTATGTTGCCTTGGATCAGGAAGTTTGGAACTTCTCGATAATAATTTGAACATCCACAGAAGGGCTTTTATTTTTTAATTCTACTGAGCAGCCAAGCACTTCACACAGAGTATTTCATGCTGCTTTGAGCCTCTGGAGCATTGTGCTTGGCAGGCATTTCACCCTTGTGTCTAGTGATTGCTGGAGGACCCTCCAGCTTCTGACAATGCAAGAAGACTGGATTTTAAATCAAGCAGCATAATTTTTAATATATTTGCTTTTTATAAAAAGAGAAAAAAATAATTCTCTAGGAGTGAATATAGTGCCCACTTACGGAAGTCTTAGTGTGCTGCCCACGGGGACACCTGATGGACATTTGGGTTGGTGGCTTTTTATCCCTGTCCTGACAGCTGCTGACTCATTAGATAATGGTACCATACTATGAATATTAATGACACATCATTAACTTCCACTACAGCCTGATCTGAACCGGGCTGTTGTTCAAATGTCATTTCAGTGGCGCATTCTGACCACGTCAGGATTTTAAACTCATTGCAACAATAACTTCTGTCAGATGTAATTAAAACGTCTTGGCTGCTGATTATTTGGATGCCTATAAACACAAAGACGGTCTGAGCAGGGATTGTGAGAAGGCTCTTAGTCGTGTCTGTGCCTGATCTCTAATCCATTGCCTCTTTTTTTGCCAGCTAGCTTTGTGTGGCTCTTCTTAGTACAGAAATTGTTGAGGGCTCCCCAGGTTCATGAGCTATGAGTTGTGTATGTGTTCATGCAGTCGCTGATGGAGACCTTGCAGGGTGTATTTTTCACTTTTCTAGAAGTCCTTAAGAAGGATTATTGTGGCAGAAGATGGGAATTAAAACTGCCCTACAACAGCATTAAACTGCAAAAAAAAAGTATCATCTTATTTTATTAATATTTACATGTATTCTATCTTCAAAGCATAACTTTGAGCATATGTATTTTATTCTGACATGACTTAAGTATAGATGCCTCTTAATTCCTCAGAAAAATTTAACTGCTTTCAGCTGACTCACAGAGCAAACCCGTCTTTACTGAGGGCTTTTTAAATATTTGGTGGTTTGCTGTGAAGTACAGTAGCTGAAATGTGTTTGAGATGTCAAGAAATCCCATCTGCTGCTAAAGAATGTACTCAGTGAGCTGTGAGATAACACAGCAAATTGAGTAATTGCACTGCTGAGTTTGAAGCTTGTCTGGATGTCCCTGTTGGAGCTGGAATCTATTCAAACAAGAACCTGAAATACTGGGAGAAGTTGGTGTTGAAGCTTATGGGGCTCTGGCACTAGCAGCAAAGTCTCTGTGGAACTAAGAGTTCCTTATGGCCAAACCATCCAGGTGCCACACTCTGCAACTGTTTGACAGCAGCTCTGATGCCTGAGAGTAACAACCACCCAGTGAGGAACCCACAGCTCCTTGGGCTGATGGAGCTGGGAATCGGGCATGTTCCGGTGGTTACCTAAAACTGTAGCCTAGAAAGCAATTTCAACTTCATATTTTTAGGAAGAAGAGACTGAGTTACTGTTCTGATTATCTGAGTCTTGGCTGTGTTTGTCCACAAATGCAGGCTTTTAAATGGGCCAGAATTCTTCTGTGGAAGAATCAAATTTATCCTGCTCCAAATGGGCTGCAGGGGCCTTTGCTGCTGGCCGACCGCATTGTGTCACTCTATTGTTCCTTCTGAGGCAGCAGGATTCCCATCATTTGTTTTAATTAAGTAGTAGATAATTTGCTTTTCTGTACCACAACAAAAGTAACTGTATTTTATAGACTTAGAATTCCAAGCAAATTCTGGGGGAGAACCCACCCTTGCGGGTTAACTCTGTGAGGAGTCCTCTGTGGAATCGGAGAGATGCGAGATACCTGAATTTTTTTTATAAAGTGTTGCTGTACTATCCCCACTTAAGGACTTCAGGGGATTTTGTGTATGGCAAGGAGAACAAGTCAGTAGTCCAGCAGAGTAGCTATAAGCCATAAAGGTGTAATAATTTCATGGAACTTCTCCACCCTGTGAGACATTGCCATACTAGTGTGACCTGACCAGCAGTTGCAGGGGTAAGAAACCAGCCTGACCTGTTCTTTCTTTCTCTTTCATATTCTCTCTCTTTTCTCTCCCACCCCCTTTCTCCTTCATCTTCTTTTCCTTTCTTAAATTTGTAAGTTTAATTCACGACCATCCCAAACAGCTTCATGGGTAGAAAATCAGATATAACGAAAGACATTATTGCAGAAATTTAACTTTTAAATTACAGACTATCGATGGTCCCTGCGAAGTCATAGTTCACACGTGGGAGACTCATCTACAACCACGATCAATTACCCCTTTAGGTATGGGCATCAACTGCATCTGTTTGAGGCATATGCATAAGGTTGCTAATATGCTGCACATTGGTTTAGAGGGATTGATAATTATAGTTAAAATACTTAAATTTATTAATGTCTTGGATGTATAAACTTTTTCTTTGCATAACATGGGCCTTACTCTCAAAATATCTATAGAATAAGTGACTTAAAAATGGAGTGGATGTTAAATTATTTGCTGCCATCCTTAAGATGATGTGGGTGGGGTTTTTTATTCATTTGGAATTGTAATGACTTTCCGTAAGCTTAATTCTTTGAGACTAAGGATCCATATTATTTTGTCAGAGAAAATGTGGGGAGGGGGAGGGTGTGAAGTCACTGTTGTTTTTATTTAGCTACTATTTCATTAGTAAAATTTTAAAGAAAAAATTCTTGATTAGTCTTCTTTAAGTAAATGGATTCATGTAAAAAGAAGCACCAATGGGCTTATTCACCCAGCAATTTGGCAGAAATGTATTTTGCTGGAAGAAAAGGCAGCGTGCAGACTTACAGACAAGTCCCTCATGCTCTTCTGAATAGGGGAAAAGTTTGGGTTTTTAAGAGTGACTTGAAATAACCTTTGAATGTAGCTTGTAATTCAGCTCTCTTCTGCTGCTATAGGATGGCATGTTTTATGCTGTGTCTTTCCTGGGATATGAAAAGTGTTATTTCCTCCACACTTAAGAGTTTATAACTATTAAAAACCTTCTGATCCATTGAATTAATGTCTTTTAGAAAGAAGTTGCTATTAAAGAAACTGTTTTAATCATGCCTAGTACCATGGTCACGTTCCCCCCCCCCTTTCTTTTTTTTTTATTTTTCACTTCAACTGAATTAGTTAAGTGTTTCTATTCTTGCAATAAAATTATGTTTTGTTATCTGTCAGTAGCTGATTGAGGAAGCAGCCTACCCTCTGTTAGGGTCTAAACTTTTATCTCTCAATTTGGATAACTTCATTCCAAACAGTTAGGATTTTTTTTTTTTTTTTTACCTCACAAGTAATACTTGTTGCTTCATAACCAATGTTTAAGAAAATGCAGCAAAACAATGCAATGTTAACACTTGGTCGTTATGATCCTAAATTAAAAAATGAGGGCAGGCCCATGAGTTTTCTTACGGGGAAAAAGTAAAGGGATTAATGGCTCTAATGGGATAGAGACAAAATTTTGTTAAGATTTATTTTGAGAAATGTATAGTTTGTTTAGTTGCTGGTGAATATACTTAGTGCCTTAAGGTTTGGGTTACTAAAACTTTAGAGAGTGTAAGGATAAAAGTGTGAAATGTTAGAATGTTTCATCCTGAATTGGTTTCTCTCACGTGAGCAGAATAAGCATATTAATTGTGACTAACTTGATTTAGAAGCTTTAACTGTGAATGTGCAGGAGGACAGCTTTCTGTTATGTTTGCAAGAAATTTTAATGTTTTTTGACACTAACAAGAAAAGCATCTTAGATTCTAGTTAGGGATGTTTATCAGCAAAATGCTGCAGCAAACGAGGAGGTGTGCAACCTTCTTGCTTTTCTCAGTTCAGATGACTTCAGGTAATGCCAAATCTTTATGGCATTTTGTGTGGTGATTGGTTCTTCGTGCAGAAACTAAGAAAAAGCATAAATTGGGAAAAAGCTTTATAGAAGGTTGCAATAAACATGCTTATTCTTTGTCTGTTTCAGTTTTCCTACTTTTTATTAGATATACTTTTTAGAAATGAAGTGGAAAAGTAGAATTAACTTGGCAGTGATTTTTTTATAACGTGAATGCTAATTAGTTTCTTTCATTCTTCTCCCTTACTTTTAATTTTAGAAAATGAAATTACTATCGACGATGGATACTTTGGAATCCGTAGTAAGTGAGATATATTGACCTTTACTCTTTACCACATATTTAATTTTAACAAGATGAAGTGTTGTAGTTACAAAATATTTGAAATATTAAGTTAGTGTTGACAGGAATTGCTTGTAAGCGACGGTTTTCTCTGCTTATATGGTTATTTTTATATCCAGCAATTGTGAATTCACACTCGTGCTATAATCCCTTCTAATGTTAATGAAAGGCTGCTAGGAGGAGTTGAAATGCTGTCAGCGTGATGGTGTTTGTTGCATTAAGAGACAAAATAGTTTTGGCAGAAAATAAGCCCCCTTGGATTCTATCGCTCCTCACCGAGGAGGGAGGCTGGGGGTGGCTGGGTTTAAATTCTGAGCGATGCCCAATTCAGCCCAGTTGTGTTCAATATATTAAACCATCACAATTCTGGGTACACTAACAGTGGGCTGCACCTTCAGTCCAGTCGTGCCCATGAACTAGTGTGGCCACTCTCTAGTGTTTGGTCACGTTGAGTGAGAAAGTGAAATGGCCAGCTACTTAAGCAGTGCAGTTTCCATAAGCAACAGACATGAAGGTTCGTATGGATTGCTGGTGATAAATGCTCTGTCTGCAAAGCACGTGCAAGTAAAAATATTGTTAATGGTACAAAGTGCATGACAAAGTTACAAACAACACAGCTTGGCTATAAATGTAAAAAGTCACCTTCTAGAGAGTTTTCTAAGTTTCCCAAGGAAGCACTTGGTATAGTCTGAAGTCTTACCCAAAGGCATCCCTCTCTGGGGAAGAAAGGCTCAGCCCGTTGACTGGTCCCGGGAGTCAAAGGCAGTCCGTGATGGAGCCCTCTTTGACTTGTTCACAGTGGTGTCTTCCCTAGTATCCCCCTTTTTGGGGCTATTTTTATACTATTTTTTACTTTCAGGGTGGAGTTTGAATGACTCTGGTCATAAATACCTTTATTACGATTGGTGTAAAATTCTCTCGCATTTAAAAGTAGACTTTATGAAAAATTCAGGGTGCAGACTCAAGGAGGAGTGGTCACACCTTTGAGGCAAGTAGCTTTTGGGATGAAGGTGTGTTTTGGTATTATAATGACATTAGAATGAGTGAAGCTTGCACAAAGGACAGCATTTTATCAAAATTTGACAGACTGTTTCTTTAATGTGTGAACAGTGCTATATTTTAAAAATAATTTTATTTTAGGAATTATTCCACAGTGTTAAAGGTTGAATTTTTCAAACTTTAGATCATGAACATGTATTTTTTAGAAATACAGATTAGAATGCTAACTTTCTCTTAAAACCTACCCTGAGGAAAAAAAACAACTACTCCTGCCTAGAAAAAATATGGATTACGCTAAATGTACGTGATCTGCCTCTTCACTCAGACACACAACTGCCCAAACCTCTCTAGCCTCACACCTCCTGTTCTCATGGATGTCTGTGTCTCACCTCTGGCAGTTCTAAACCACCACTCATTTAACGCTGGGTCCCTTGTCACCTGAGGTGACTTTGTCACGTCTCATGCAGTTTGTTTTTAAAGCTTTTGCATTTTTCTTTCTCTCCTCATGGAATGAGATCAATATCAATGATATGGAATTGTCAGAGTTGGAAGGGACTCTAGAGATCCTCTAGTCCAACTCCCCTGCCAAAGCAGGGCTGCCCAGAGCACATCACTCAGGAGCATCCAGGTGGGGCTTGAAGATCTCCAGAGAAGGGGACTCCACACCCTCCCTGGGCAGCCTCTGCCAGGGCTCTGACACCCTCACCCCAAAGAAGTTCTTCCTC
>BJBW01007840.1:0-35705 GCA_004320125.1 Scolopax mira
GGCTGTGCCACCATCCAGTGAGACCTGGACAGGCTGGAGAGTCGGGCAGATAGGAACCTGATGAAGTACAATAAGGGCCAGGGTAGGGTGCTGCACCTGGGGAGAAATAACTCCCTGCACCAGTACAGGTTGGGGGCTGAGGTGCTGGAGAGCAGCTCTGAGGAGAGAGACCTGGGAGTCCTCATGGGCAAAGGATGCCCATGAGCCAGCAATGTGGCCTTGTGGCCAAGAAGGCCAATGGCACCCTGGGGGACATCAGGAAGAATGTGACCAGCAGGTAGAGGGAGATCATGCTGCCCCTCTACTCTGCCCTGGTGAGGCCCCATCTGGAGAACTGTGTCCAGTTCTGGGTTCTGCAGTTCAAGAAGGACAGGAAACTGCTGGACAGGGTACCACAGAGAGCTACAAAGATGCTTAGGGGACTAGATCATCTCTCCTATGAGGAAAGTCTGACGGACTTGGGCCTCTGTAGTTTGGAGAAGAGAAGACTGAGGGGGGCATCTGATCAATGGCTATAAATATTTAAAGGATGGGTGTCAGGGACCAGTCTTTTCTCAGTGGTCCCCAGTGACAGGACAAGAGGAAATGGGCACAAACTTGATCATAAAATGTTCCTCCAGATAAATATGAGGAGGAACTTCTTTCCTTTGCAGGAGGCAGAACCCCGGAATAGGCTGCCCAGAGAAGTGGTGGAGTCTCCTTCTCTGGAGACATTCAAAACCCTCCTGAACATATTCTAGGGACCTTCTTTGGCAGGGGGGTTGGCAAAAAACTTGGCAAATTGTTAGAAGAACAGAGGCATTAAGCAGATCAAACCAATTTCATTGTATGTTTGCCTGGCTTCACCACAGAACTCTTGTACTCAAATTTGGACAAATTCATCTGCCTGGAAGAACTGTCTGTGAGACACTGTAAGAACTGCGATGTATTTGATACAATACCTGATGGCTTCAAAAATCTCCGTAACATGAAGAAATTGTTGATAAGAATGAAGCTTGCTAACAGCTCTAGGCTGGGTAAGATGCACTTTAAAACTTGAGGTACTGTATTCCACTAGAACTTGGTAATACTGAGGAGCAGTTTTAACTTCTCCTTTAGCAGACGTGTAGTATCATTGAGTTGTCTTTCTGTTGCTTCTGCCCTACAGCTTCTACCTTGAGTCTAGCACCCCAACAAAATAAAGAGGAGCTGAACCTTTCAGTGCTGTCACTTGACAGACATCCATAAGCTAGTATGGAGGAATGAGCAGGACTGTGCTGTTTGTTTTCCTGGAGCGAGTATTTTCCCTCCTTGACACTCACAGTCCACTGGGAGGAAGAAGAGAGGGAGCACAGCTGGCAGCTGCATCCAGACCACGTGTACAGCTGCTCTGACAGGTCAAAAAGTGGGTTTTAGCTGCCTTTTTTCCAGGAAGAAGCTTACTTTTCAGTCCAGGGTCCCTGGAAAACCAAGGTTTTGTACATGATGATGATTACCCAGCTCCTACTACACAAAAGAACGTTATCCAGTGAACTGCCCCCGCAATGTTTAGTCCTCGGATAAGGTTTACAATATAGCTAAGACTAATAACTTTTAGGGGAAAGGAGTTAAAAAGGTTTCAGTTCTGCTATGTTAAAAACTAGGATATTTTTCACTTGTGAAATTAATTAGAAATTAATCTTTAGCAAAACTTGCTTGAATTTCAAGGTCAGAATGACCCACCATGATTACAGGCCATCTGATTTTAATATGTAAGCAGAGGAATCAGGCTGCCATTCCCATTCACTTTTTTACCTGTCTCACTTGCTTTTGTTGTGGTAGAGGATGCTTCCCTCCACAGTAAAGTTCGCAGGTGGAGCTAAGAGAGCCTTCTTGTTTTTTGACCTTTGTTCACTATATGATGATTCTCTGGCATTGAACCATTTTGTTTTGTAGTTGAATTTATTAAGAGCTTCCAAGACCTCTCTGTTTTTCACCTGGACTGCTCCAGCTACTTCAGTTCTGAATCCCTTCTGGCAGCACTTTGTTCATGCAAGAAATTAACAGAAATCAAGTTAACTGGGTCATTTTTGAGAGATGGAGATTTGCTATCTTTAGGTAGGATTTTATATTTTTTTTATACAGAAAAATTACTTTTTAAAACTTAGTAGTCAAGAGAAACTGCTAATTTTAAGTTCCAAGAAAAACATTATACCTTTTCTTTTGCTTCCTTCTAGGTACTGCTCTGCCCAGTTTTGTCTCTCTCAAACTATTGGACCTTAAAGACCAATATTTTGATGACAATGAAGCTTGCAAAACCTTTGGTTTGTACTTATCTTTCCTTTTGGCTGATCTTATTTGTTGCATTTATGTTGTTTTAGGTTCTTTTGGAGATCATAAGAAATAACTCTAGCAGCTTAAATGCCACCTAGGAAACAACAAAATATCTCAAACTAGAATGTTAAATTGGATCTCACAAAGCAGTTCGGAATGCAGGGCATGTGTTCACCACTGAGAGGGATGAGCCGAGTGAGATGGATGGTTGTCCTCAACTGTGGAGCAACAGAGGTGCTCCTCTGAAAGCCAAGATGGGCTTCCTGCAAAAGCCATGTCTATAGAGAACAGGGAAAGATTGAAAAGGCTTGCATTTTGAGGAGAATTACCCTAATCTATTTTTCTTTGCCATGGGTCCCTTGACCCTCTGGCAACATGGGGGATTTCTTTCATCTCTAGAGGACACTGTGAGGACTATGAGACCTCTTAGTCCCTTTCTGGAGTAGTTCTGCCTTTTCTGTTGATGACTTTTTCAAGCTATTGTGTTACAGAGTGAAACAACCTTCACAACAACACAGAGACCATTGATGAAAGAAAACTGATAGTGTTTTCCCAGGGTCTATTTGCCAGAGTCCAAATTTAAATGTTTTGTTACTTGGCTCTGCTGCTGGCATTTGCAAGATTTATAGTTGTTTAACAGGAAGGTATTTTTCTCTCTGCAGCACGCAATTTAGGTGCTCTGATTAACCTGGAGGAGCTCATCCTTCCTGCAGGGAAGGGAATAAAGTCTGCAGCCAAACTGATTGTTCAGCAGTGTCTACACCTGCTGCACCTCAGACACTTCTCATTGATCCCATGTCTGGACGATGACAGCCTGTTGGAAATAGGTGAGTTCAAAGAAGAGAACTTCAAACATAAAATAATAGCATCTCTCTTGCATTGGAATAGGCTGCCCAGGGAGGTGGTGGTTGAGTAACCATCCCTGGACATGTTCAAGAGTCCTTTAGATGTGGTGTTGGGGGATATGGTGTAGGGGAGAACTTTGTAGAGTAGGGTAGATGGTTGGGATCAACAATCCTAAGGATCTTTTCCAACCTAAATGATTCCATGATTTTATAGTAACTAGATGACAAGACTCCTGTCTTCTGAGCAGGCTGGCCATAAGGCCAAGCTAAAGAACATGTGTGTGATGGTGCACCAGCATGGAAGAGACTGGCAGACCCAGTATCTTCCTTCTGTGCAAAGCTGGTCTGGCGTCTGACCTCAAGTGTTTGCACAAGCTGGTGTTGTATTTGCTTTGCTCTGTAAGAGTGGTATTCAAACACTCATTAACACGCTGCTATCTCATTCCACTAGGCATTAAGGCACCTGTTAAAGTGTCCTCTATTTCATGAGTTCAAAGTTCTGCTTTTTCAATCTAATAACGATCTTATTTTAATGGACAATAACTCAGCATCACTGTATTTCCATTCATGTTTCACAGGGGTTTGGACCATCCTTAAATCCTTACCGATACCTGTTTATTTTTGTAGCAAAGGTTGCAAACTGTGGAGGTTTCCAGAAGCTTGAACAGCTCTCACTGTCAGCAAATCACGATGTTACCGAAACTGGTTGGAGAAACTTCTTCAGAAGGCTGAAGAGCATGCCTGCTCTAAAGCAGCTGGACGCTAGCCGTATGTTCACACATCAGATCAAAGCCAGTGCAGCCACAGTGACAGCTTTTGTCCAGTGCGTTTCTCGGCTGCCTGGCCTGGTCACACTTGTAATGATGGGCTGGCTCTTCGACGCAGAGGACCTTAAAATGTTTGATATCATGAAGGAGCAGCATCCCCAGTCTAGGAGTTTAAAGTTATCCTGGCAATGGGCCTTGCCTCTTTCACCAATTATTCAAGACTAGGAAAGTTTGAAAGTGTTAGGGTTTAGGATTTTTTTTTTTTTTCCTCCCTCTTCTTTCTTGTATTATGAATTATAGATTTGCATTTGCATTGCATAGTATAAAATTTTTACCGGAATGAAAAATGCCACCTTCTTCTACAGCAAGGATAGGTTAATGCAAAAGGATTGAGGAACAGAAAACAGCATTAATTTAATTCTAAAAGCTTGACTTGTTTTGCAAATATGGTTATAGATTGTATCTTAGTGATATCTTCCAATGAAAAATATAAAATTTTGCCGAAAGCCTATTTAAAAGAAATTATTTCCCTTCAGTTTAATTTTATTACAAAAAAACCCAAAACATTACATGAAACACAAAAATAATAAAACCCTTTATGATCAGGACTGCACTAAAGATAACATTGGATGCTATATTATACTAGTGTTAAAAACCAAGAAAGGCCACTTTTTATAACATCATGCCAGATACTAACACAGGACTATCTGACAGATGCAGACAGCAGTTGTGCCTCTCTAGCAAGAACAGTTGCCTAACAGCTGCTTTTGCTGCACTGCAAGCAAATCAATGTACTTTAGCTAGACAATTAAAAAGCCTTCAAAGTGGCTTAGGGAAGCTAAGACTATGTCTTTCTCTTTTTGCTCCATTATTTGTAAGAAATTTGTGATTTTTCTGACACTTGACCACAGTAGGAAAAGAAACTAAATGCAGCAGAGTTCAGGCTTGTATTTGGCTTGTTTCCCTGAAAAGAAAACCACTGTCATTAATTACTCTAGTTTTGTGGCTGCAGCCTCTGTTCTTCAAGAGTGAAGATTACAAGAGCTGAAATCTAAGTCCATACTTACCATTACTTTTTCACACTCTGCTTTTTCTAATTTGCTTTTAGATATGGTACTCAGGAAAAGGCCACAGAGCAGAACTATCTGCTCTATTTCAGTCATTCATCCAGCAGACAGATGTCTGCAGAAGCTAGAAATAAAAATGACCCCCGAACGAACCACATTCCTATATTCAAAGTTTGCAAAGCAGAACTTTATTAACAAGCATTTGAAACAAAAAAAAAAAAAAAAAAAAAAACCAAACAAAAAAAGAGCCTTTCTGAATCCAACTGTTATATTCAGGATTCTAATCAGACCCATAAGATATCCCCCTTAATATAATGGTACACCATTTTCCAGGCCATTGCCACCAGTGTCCACTGTAACATACACTGCTGCCAGAGCTGACTATACTCTAAGCTCTAGTTCCAGTGTTATCACTCAGGTAAAAAAGTCTGATGAATACAAGTGGTGTTAACACAAGAGAGAAATGAAATCTACCTCATGGGGTTAAAAGACTTAAGTCTGTCACGTGGTAACAAGTTGTTTCGGGGAAGTAAAACATATTTTATTGCTGCAGTGCTTTCTAACCACACTTGAATAGAGGTCTTCAAGAAATAGCTGATTTCAATGCACATATAATTCCTAGTCTTAAGTTAGTTGTTCACTTGTTACCAGGGGGAACTCAGTGTTAAGAAAATATCAATTTTCTTGATAAGATTCTGATCTTCACCATCAACCATCAGTGCACAAGTGATATACAACTCCCAGTGGGAAAGATTTGTACCTGGCTGTAAAAAGGAAGAAAAAATAAGTGTACAAGTTTTTTAAGCAAACAAGCAAGAACTACTCAAATGTACAAAAATTCCACATTGTCACAGGAAATCAGAAAAAACTGCTTGCAAGCATACAATTTTGTTCTATAAGGAACTGAACAAATATACTGGACAACTCTAAATAAAGGATATCAAATATAGGCTTGGGCACTGAAGTAATGAAAACAGAATTGCTCAACTACATTAAACTGAAATGTTGATCATGTCCTAAAAACAGAGTTCAGCTGCCCCACCTACATAAAGCAGCAGTTACTTCTGAAGATGTGTATATGATGCAAAAAATGTATTTCATTTAACAATCTTTTATTTTCAAAACAGCCCATAAACAAGTAAGGTAACTCTGAATAGTTCCAATAAGCTGTGCTGTTAATCCTGGTGTAGAGAGATGCCGAAGTTAAACTTCTCATCACAACAGTAAAATACTTTCCTCGATTCTAATCAAGCAAATAATACTCTACGGCTTTAAAGGGATTAAAGCCTAAAAAGGGATTAATATTGGCAGAGGGTGGTCTTTGTAGAGAGCCACGAGAGTGGACATAAGTCCTGGAGCTCACAGTTTTTGCACAGAAATCAAAACTTGTTGAGACCTTGTAAAATAACTGTAGTTCCAAACAAATTTTGTCAAGCAATAGTATTTTGCTTATATCTTCATTTAGCACAAAATTACGATACTTACAATCCTTCAAAACAATGGTGGATATTCAGTTATTTTGCATGTGTTTCTCTCTCCAGTGCTGCTTCCATTCGACTTTGTTTTAAACCCTACAGGATACAATTTAGTAAAATCTTGTTTTTACTAACACGGAAATAAAAGCTTTAGTCACAGAACAAAAATATTTTTGGACAATTTTTTTTTTAGTCCTTTACAAATCAAGAATAGCTTTTAACTCTCAGATGGGTGGTTTAAGAAAAACAACAGCCAAACTATATCTTCTTTGTCATCAGTGGTTCTACAGAATAATTTCAAATATTTAGTTTTCGTTCAATTAGAAGTAAATTAAAGCAATCTGCAGTTACGCAAAATCTGAAACAAGAAACTCCAAAGTTATACCCTATGGCACCAAAACCTCTTTTACAACTTCCCCAATGCAAAGACTTTCATTCCCCCTGTATTTTTCTTTCTTCATAAATGTGCAAAGGAAGACAGAAATCAATACTCCATGTCACAGATTTTTAACAACTACACTGATGGCTCCTGCTGGACCATCAAATTCACCTGAAACAATTACTTATGAACAGTCTCTGCACAAATGTCAAATCTGATCCTAAATGTCATACTACCACTCATACCCAAAGAAAATACAGGTAAGACAATCGAAGAATAAACATGTGAAGATTTACTCCACCTGTCTACAAAGACAAAACTGTTTGTTTCAGATTGGCTATAGAGGTACTTAATGCCTTCACTCCCCGACCCCCCCAGCCTCGTGGAATAAAGAACTAAACCAAGGCTGACTAAACATGTATGCTGGCTCATGTGACTCCTACTCATGGACAGAAATACTTATGCAATACAAAATACCCTTAAATTTAGCTATTATAAATTAAAATAAGAGATCTAAAAAGGAGCCCTCCCTGTTCAACTTCTAGCTGAAAACAGCAGTGGCAACACAAAAGCAGAATTACAAACACATTTTCAAGACAGAAGTGGCACATACCAGGTAATACCCAGTGTGATAACCACTCATGTACCACGCTATCAACATGCTTCCCAACGCTTCATCGTCCTCAGGAGAGTCTGGGCTCATCGGTGGTGGAGGAGGAATCAACTAAGAAATCACAAAGGAAATGTCTGTGTTTCAGTATGGTATATCCCAGGTTAGATAGCAACCAATTCTAAAAGATATAAAACTGAACTGACTCTGAAAAGATATAAAACTGAATTTGACTCTGAAAAGGAGTCAAATAAGAAAAGATTTTCTGAAAAAAAAAGTAATTTCCAAAGTCTGGAGAAAAAGGATTCCTGTAGCTTGGCTTTACAAAAAAGTTTTATTCGGGGAAAATAGCTATCTGCATCAGTGAAATGCTGTTAATCAAATTTACAGTGTAGTTTCTTCAAATCGTTTTTCTCTTTATATTCTTACAAACAACTTCTTTGTCACAAAATTAGTGCAGACCAGACCTTATGCATTAGATTCTTGTAGTATTTGTAATGCATTATCAATTATCTGGAAAATAGAGACTTTAAAAAAGAAGTTCTAAAAACACAGGCAGGGAGCACATTCAGTTAGAAAACTTGACATCACCAATACTCATCTCTGAAGCTTTCTTCATTGTTCTCCCATCACTCACCGGTGGTCCTGCTGGGAAGGGTGGGGGCCAGCAAGATAAAAACGATGGAGGTGCCCTGAATTTTGATCCAGGCTACATTGAAAAAAATTGAATAGTGCAAGTTAAAAAGAAATTTCAGGCATTACAATTTCATTTAAGAAAATTATTTGAAGCAATTCACAAATCTCAAACTAAAGGCAACACCTCCCAGCAATTTAATGAAACCATGGCAACAACACACTGAGGCTATTTTTGTGGAGAATTTAGAGTCTGGAAAAGTTAAACTTACATTATGCACGTCACAGAGGCAAACAGTGCTGAAAGAGGGTTAATACAAGCATTTTTAAGTATCTTTTCTAAATGGAAGGCAGTGGTTGCACTCTTACATCAAGTGCATCTAATACTGCCCACAGGCAAAGAAATAATTTCCCTCCTCCTGTGTGGCTGGGGCACATGCTGACAAAATTCCATTGTGCTTGTGTCTTTAAAATGAGCTTAGATACAAATCTCTTGATACTAAAGGAAAAAGATAGAAGAAAACCTTATAAAGAAATCTTGCACAAACAGTAATATTTAGGAAAAAAAATGCTGCATTTAACTGCACTGTTATTTAGATTCCTACACAACAGTAAAACTGCAGAGTGTATCAATACCCCAGCCCTCATAATTCAATATAAAAGTTCCCACTGAGAGGCTTCTATGACATCTAGACATCCCTTTTGCTGCCTTCAATACCCTGTCCAGCGAAACACATCAACTGGCTAGAAGAAGTACAACCTTAATATATCAACAGTGCTATCATTAACAGCACTATCAGAGAGCAGGGAACAGCATCTCTTAAGTTAAAACGCAATTGCAAAGCAAGTGTTAGAGAGGGAGAAGGTTTCCCTCACTAGATGGTAGCACTACAAAAGGGCTAAACTGCGGTCAGATTATTAAAATGACATACCAACATTTTGTTGGTTGTAGGTTGTACAGTAGGTTGGTTGGTTGTTGTACAGTTGTAACATCTGTATTTATATATATCCATTACTGAAATGCTGTTATTTGTTTTCTAGACAAGGATAAATATTATCCTGCTGTCTCAGAAACACCAGGCTTAACAACAGTTTATGAATTATGTCAGATAAAGCCGAGCTTACCCTTCCCATGCCTGGGGCTGCTGGTGGTGCAGGAAAATGTAGGTTTTGAGGGGAGAATCTTGTTTTTGTGCAGTTGTTTTTGTTTCGAGACGACTGGGAAGATTTTTCACTTTCATCTGTTGAATATGGAGTCTCGTTTTCATTCTAGAAGATCAAGGCATTTTAATAAGATGCATTAAATAGGAGTTTACAGCAAGCAATTTTAATGTGATAAGGCTCAGAAAGTCCAATACATATCCCTCCATCCCTCTAGTCCTCCCAGTCCTACTCAAGAAAGACCTTATGAACTTATTTGCGCACCATTTTAGCCACATTACATTTCACATGTCAATTTCTTGTTGTTGTTCCCTCCCTATACTCCATGCTGAGTTCAAGAAGTAAGGGGATGCTTTCATTCCCTCCATCAGCTTGCATCCGTTCACAATGGAACTGGGTATCAATTCTCACTCTGAACACCACAGCGAAACCAGAAATACTGAAAAAGTTGATTCTCCCACTTTCTCTTTCCCTTTTTTAAGAAGAAAAAAGGTGTCCCTCACCTCCCCGGAATTCCCCATCCCATTTACTGTTTCATCGCTGGCTGCAGGAAGTAGATCAGACAGGTTCTGCTCTTCCTGATTTCCATATCCCGTGTAAGTAACAACACACGTGCCTGTCTTCCGGTTGATGGAGGCAATAGTTGCCAGGTACATATTACCATCCTCAGACCAAACAGCATTACAGCTGTCACCAACTTTCCACTGCAATAGAAGCAAGAGAGGTAACTGGATACCTACATCAATGATCAGAGAGAAAGATGCTTTTTTTCTGCATTACTTTTTGTCCCAACCCCAAGAAAAATGACTCCCACCCCAAAAAATTGTCCTTTGTATGTAATGAAATTGCTCAATGTAACCTGTAAATAAAGTTTATAACAGTATTATCCCTCTCCCTGCCCCAGAATGCTACTTTCAAGGTGATGAAAAGGGTACTTTTGAGTACCACGGAGAAGTACAACATGCAGTACAAGCATCACTAGCATTTACAAGTGAGGTGACCTGTTTCAAAGGCACCGTGTTGCTCTTCTTCCTATTTCTGTTCTTTTTATTGTTTTTTCTCTTCATTCCCAGGCGCTGCTCCTGTTTGTCCGAAGGCTCCGAACACTCTCCATTCTTCAAAGCGTTCTGCGGGGAACAAAAGGAGAAAAACAATAAAAGGCAAACCAGGGGCCTCGGCCCAGGGTCCAGCGGCGCTTGGGCCGCCCCCCTTTACCTTGAAGGAGGCCACCGCCTTGTCGTACGCCTTGATGAGGGCCGTGTCGTCCCACACGTCCGAATCGTCGCTCTGAGGAGACCACAAACAGTTTTACCGCCGCTCCAAAGCCCCGCTCCCGCCCCGCACCACCCCGGCCCGACCCGACCCCGTCCCAAGCAGCGCCCACCTGCCCGGTGCCTCTCCGGAACAGCACCCGGTCCGCCATGGCCGAGACTGGATCTCGGCCCGCCGCGGCCGCGGGATGTCGTCACTTCCGGCGCGCCGCGGCATCACCCGGCTGCCGGTAATGGCGAGCATCGCCACTTCCAGTGCTCGGCGGCGGCGGCGACGAGGCCTGAGCCCCGGGCTTGGCCTGAGCACTTCCTTCGGGTTACCGGAACGGGACCGGCGCTCCCGTGCGGCTCATCCACCCCCCGCCGTGCCGGGTACCCTCGGGGAGAGGGCGGGCAGCCCGCCATTTAAGATAGAGGCCCTTCCCTCAGGGTTTGGCTCTGCGGGCGGCCTGGACCGCCAGCCGTGAAACCCGCCGCGGAAAGCCAGAACCCAGGCGGCCGAGAGCAAGCAAAGCACCTGCCTCACACCTCACCCACTGCAGGTACTGTGCTGCCAAAACCTGCCATGTTTTCCTTCAAACACTCCTCAGGCTGTGCCAGACACCTGGTTAGATCCCGGGGAGCTTGTATAACCTCAGACCTCAATGCTCGCTTCTTCCAGTGAACCAGTTTCACTTCAGCTAGTATTCAACACACTTACAGGCTGGACACAGGAACAACCACAAACCCGTGAATTAAGAGTAAAGAACAAATATAATCACGATACTTCATGGAATGGGGAACCTCTGAAGCAGAACCCGGGCAGAGGCAGGCAAGAAAAGGGACACAGGCACTGTGGAGCAAGAGTCCTTATTAGCAAGGGAGTTCCTGTCAGCAAGGGAGCGAGAGACCTCCCATTTGCTCTTTGGGCCTGTATTTCAAGGATTCTGTCAGGCAGAGTTTTCTGCTGTGCTTTGATCTCTTCAACAGCAGGGCAGGAATCTCAGGCGTGTTCAATAAGGTGCCCCTGAGCCCATCCCAGGACTGTTATCTGAGTGCAGATGTTCTACTTGTTGAGCATGCAAAACTAAGCAGCAATTAGTGTGATAAATGTGTTTTCCAGCACCCCACATGCTGGAGTACATGCTCCTACATGTGTTCACAGTCTTTCTCACCAATCTTCCATTACTTTCCCACAATGCTCAAGCATATCTGTAGAGTGAGTGCTGGTTTTTTCCACACTAAGTTTTATTCTTGAGGCTAGTTTAAGCAGCAATTTTAAATCATTTTACTGACACAGCTATTTCAATTACATCTGCAGCTCGTTAACTTCAAGCTGCAGCTTCTCCAAATCTGTATCAGAACAAGATTCACAGTAACATACACCAATGAAGCCTGCAGCTCCATAGCACCCTTTTCTATAGTGCAGACTTACCACTGTGTACATATTGCTTATAATACACATTTCTCATCTTATAAATTTTGTTTGTATTTATATCTCATTTCTCCACAATTCTATCTTTTCTTTGTGTTCTTGGCATCTTCTTAGAAATCAGTTCATTATCAAGCATAACCAGTTCAGATTAGACAGTATTTCATGCAACATTTTATTGTAAAAAATAATTTGAGATTTACAGTTCAGACCTCTGCAAAGTTCAGCACATTTTACAATGTATTCCATTCTGAATGAAACTGTACTTCAAGAACTCAGACAAGAAAATCTGGTCTAACTGTAGATTCATAAAGTCATTGTTACGGTAACCATTAAACGAAACCAACAAATACAGCAAAAGCTGTAGTAAAGCTATTGCTTTGTACTTTTATTCATACGCATGCAGAACAGTGTAGTCAGTTTTGAAACAGCACTCCAGACAACTAAGCCTCTGCTAACCAGAAAATACTCTAAAATAGTACTAGTTGCACAACTCTGCAAGATAGACATTTAATCATTTAATGGCCAGACACTTTTGTGAATTATCTTCTAAGCCCTTCTGCTTCATTGGTGCACTCTTATCTTCTCCATATAGGCAGTTCATTTTGCTCCTGCCTGCATAGACTTCCTTTCATTAGCTGCTTTTTGTTTTTGCTGCATGATTTCAGAGTCTCTGTGGAAAAAAAAGAAGTTGGATTTAAGATATTGGCTCACTCTTTTCTAAGTAGGCTTTCCTCCAGCTTGTTTTTGCCCTTTAGCAACTCCCATTTCAAGAAGGGAAAGATATTAGTACAAAACTTTTCAGTTTGCCATGAACACACTTGCCTCTATTATCCTGTTTTTTCTATACTGTACCCCATGATGTAGACAAGTTACTTGAGTAATAGACCTCATGTAATTCTTTTAGCTTTATAAGTAAAAGGACAACAACGAATCGAACATCTTCAAGAAAGCATTACACAATCTTTCCATACCTACTTTTGTTCCTACCAGGCAAAAAGCTACTGAAAAGAAACAAAAGCTTTACAAGTTTTACCAAAAATAAATCTGTTTTACAGAAGATACAGTAAAACTTACATCCATGGTTTATGCTCTGGCATATGAATGGACCATGAATCAAAGCAAAGTGCTTAAATTCTGCATTAGCTGAGACTCCAGATTCTTTCTGACCCATTTTCCCCTCCTATTTTGCCCACTCATTTTACTGTACTAGATCTTACCTCTGTTTTCTCTGAGAAGCAGACAAGCTATCCTCTTTCCTTTTCCCTTTGTGGATCTCCTGAGTCTTCTTCAGGTTCTTTTGGCGGGCAAGCTCACGCTGGTTCCCACCTGTAAGATAATACACATTTTATATAGATAGTATCACTTTTTACACACAGTTTGCCTGTGAAGAAGCCCATTATAAAGAAGTCATATAGTTTAACTATATATGGTAAGGTTTGGCTCAATCTGCAGTTAGTATGGCAGTATCTTCTGTAGTTGGCAGTACCTTCCATCACAGTCTCCTCCTCTGGTCCACAATCTGAGGCATCAAAGCCTATTAGTTCTCACCTTTACATTTCTAGAAGTCATGGCAAAAAGATCACCAAAATCCATTCCAACATTCCTTCCAGAAATAAAGTGCAGTTTCCCATAAAATACTCAAGGCAGACCATCCCATCAATACCCCAGGCAAAATGTTACGATCGTGGCTCACCCAAAGAGGACTCATCCTCGCTCTCTCAGATTTCAGCATCCCATGTAAGTTTAGTTCATTTTTTTTGCTCCAAGGCAGCTGACACATATGCAGTATAAGGCTACAATAGCTATGGACCTTCAGCTCAACAGTTTGTTTACCTACCCTATACCACAAAACTCCTTGCAAAAGAAGTGGAACTGACAAAGCTGAAGTTACTACAGAACTCCAGTTCCTCAGCAAGACTTCTTTTCAGCACAAAACAACAAACCACGTTCTCGAAATACGTGTATTCATACAACCCTAAACAGGGGAGGACAATCCTAATGCTGTTCACATGCAAGAATATTTTCATGCTATGGAGGAATTAGCAAACAAGTATTCAGGAAGGTTCTTTCCATATGCTATTACGGGTTTCTGTTCATAGCTTTCTTTCCCATGCCTGCATTTTAGATGATTGTAAACCAACATCTGTATTTTTTCAATCTTCCTCAATTTATGAGTTTCTTCATGTAGGTGTTCCCTTAACTTGGAAGCAAGGGCACAGTTATAGTTGTTCTACCTCATTTCCTTGTGATGAACTGCTAGTCCATTCAATTCACTACACTCAAATACTATTAACGAGGTGACCTCAAAAGATCTATGCATTCTTCACACCAGGAGATGTACTGTCTGTCAAGAGGTGCCAAAAGCCAAAATTTAAATATATTACAACAGCTGCTCCTGACTTGGAAGTTACACTTCATTTGTGATATAACACCTTTTGAAAAAGGTAACAGAACTCCTGCTCCACCCACTAGCGTTCACTGAGATTCTGTCCCCAAAGCCCATGTAGAAGAAGGGTCACCATTCAGAAACGGCAGTAAAACAGCTATCTATCTCTGGCCCTGCTGATGTTGATTAGAACTTGGTGACTCATGAGCAGATGATACATTCCAGGCTATAAACAGTCCTTGAGTTTTGTGGTGCTTCAGAGGCATGGAATGTCACGTGAGAAAGTTAGCAGCAATGAAGAAACTCTTCTGTGGTGCTTAAAGAAACAAAGTATCTCTTTTCATCGTAAGGGAAAAAGAGGCAGGAAGCCAAAACACATTGCTATAGTCAGCATTCACATAGCCGTTATCCTCCACTTTTTAACCTCACGCACTTCCTTCCTTTCCAAACAAACACCGAGCAGGGTGTCTGCAGTGTGATTCTGAACACACGGTAAGGCTGTAAATGTAAGAACCAAACTGAATGGCATCACTGCAGAAGCCTGGCTGCCACTTCTCTGCCCAAGAGCAATACAGTACGCACACAAGGCATACAGAGCCAAATAACTATTTTAATAGAAACTTACTTGTACCAGCCCTGCTCCCAAGTAAGCATTGCCAAGGACTATTTGGCCTCAATACTTCACCTGGGATGCAGAATGAGTATCCCTGTCTCCAAGGGAAACGGTGCTGCTTTCTACATTCTGTAAATCTTCCATGAAGTGTGGTCCAGCCCTGACAGAAAATTCAGCTCTCTGTAATCTCAGCTCTCTGCAATTCAAGAGTGAACTGCCACATACAGGCCAGTACACCCTTCCTGCTTATACCTACAGCTTACAGTGCCTATCCTATCCTGCCTCTGCAGGACAGAACCTTAATTCCACCTGTCCCTGTTCTTCCAACTCCAAGATCTGTTCTTTAAGATAAGCAAAAGACCTCCGAATAGCACTGGGACAAGCAATAATCATCTCTACTGTAAGGAGTTCAAAGAGAATGGCAGTAAGGATTGGCTAATGAGGTCATAACCCCTGGAGTTCTTTCAGAGCAGCAAAGGACCTAATCACATGCTAGAACTTAAAGCAGTAAAGTGCCTGCCACCATGTCCCAAAACTAGAAAGCAAAAGTAAGCAAAGCCATTTGGTGCAAGCACAAAGCAATAATGGAAGACAAGTAACAACACTCTCCCTCCAATCCAGCTGGTCATCACCATCTTTGCAAATTTATTCAGTTTTCGGATAGCCTGAACTTTAGTGGTGCAACAGATACCACAAAATTTTAAACAGGAGGTACAGAACTAATTGATAATAAGCAATCCATTCTTACTCTACTATATATCCATTTGAAATCAGAGGCTCTAGAGTCCAGGTCTGATTGATTACAAAGTGCTGATCTCTGGGAACATATACAAAGATTAGACTGTATGGTTGGACATCACAACTACAACTCTAGTATTTCAGATGCAGTATTAAACTAGCTTATCCTAAAATGAAGTGTTATGATTCTGCTATGCTCAGGTGTGGGATGCTGCATCTCTTTTTAACCTTAAACTATGTTTATTTTAGCATCATACAGATTGGGGGGGTGGGGGAGATGATAAACAGAAGCCATAAACCTGCCTCTTGCTCATATTCAAGGTCTGGTCTGTGCACAAACTGTTTATGATCAAGGTCTTCCACCTGCTCTTCCAGCAGTACAGTGGCTCTGAAGGTATGTATTTTCAATTGTCAAGGTAAAATTCAATTGTCAATTAAACACAGGCAGTTTCTGTATTGCCAAGTATAATATACAGAAGCCAAAGCAGCAATCCCAGGTGAGACGAGAGTATTCTAGGTTCAGTTCACAGTTTTCCACCATTTTAGCAGAGATACAACAGTGTTCTTTTTGAATAAGCCGACGGTTAGTAAATCCTGCCGCCCTTTCCTACGACAGCCCTAACAAACCACCGTTTAAGCAAGGCAGCATTAAGTATTCGGCAGGGATAGAAGAGCCGTTTATTTGCAGGCTGGACGGTGGCCAGGGCTGACACTGAGCGTTACTGTTGTTCCAGCAGATCACCACCTCCCTCCCTCCCTCCCTCCCCCGGCACAGACACACCATCGGACGGGGCGAAGACGTTGTTGCTCTAGAGGTGCAGGACGGCGGCGGAAGGCCTCAGCCCCAGCGGCCCACGCACCCGCCGCGGGAACTGCGCCAAGACCGCAAGGCCCGAGACCCGACAGCGGCACCACAGCGCGGCTGACCCCGACCCCCGCCCCCGGACCGACCGTTGGGATGCCTTGCCCAGGCCGCGCTTCCCCGGAGCCGAGCGGCCCAAAGCCAACCGCCCGCTCCGCTCCCCAACCCAGCCCCCGCCTCGCCCCAGGCCTGCCGGCACTCACGGGTCATCGCGAGTCGTTCGGGCCGCGCGGCGCCGCTACCCCCCGCCAACCAGCACAACCCTCCACCTGCCAGAACCTTCCACCCGCCCCGCCTGGCGGAGGCCCCCCATTATAAAGCCTCGCCGGCCCCTAACGTCACTGCCGCGACCGAGCCAATCAGCGAACGGCGTGGCGGCGGGGGGGCGTGGACACCGTGCGTGGTGGGGCGGGGCGGCCGTGGAGGGTGTGGAGCGGCCTGGTCACCTCCGCGTGTCCGCCGCGCCAGAGGAGGCGGCCGTGGGTCAGCAACCACGCGGGAAGAGAAATTAGCCGGGTTAAAAACAAACAAAAAAAAGCCCACTCAAAGCGCTTCGCTGCCTTTTTCCGGTTTCGCGCGCTAACGTCACGTGCGCTCATCCGTAATAGGCTGCCTTTTTTTCAACGCCCCGCCTCTTCCTGTCGCCGCGCGCTGATGACGTTACGGGGAGGGAAGCGGGAGGGGGTGTGTGGGGTGCCGCTGGGTGTCATGCCGTGAAGCGGCGGCGCTTGCGGCGTTACCGGGCTGCGCGTGTCCCTGACCCCGAGCTCGCAGGCGGCTGGGCGGTCGCGTGCCTCTGCCCCAGCCTCAGCCAGCTGCCGGCGCCATGTTCCGCCGGGCCCGCCTCAACGTGCGGCCCAACGTGCGGCCCGCCGGCAGGGGTGGCGGCGCGGCGGACTTGGAGCCTCAAGGCTCGGGCTCCCCGGTGGCTGCCGGAACAGAGGCGGCGGCGGCCGGGGGAGCAGCGGCGGCGGCGGCCGAGCCCCCGCGGGCCGAGAGGTGAGTCCCGCTGGGGTCCCGTAGTAGCCCAGGGCGTGGGGAGAGGGCGGGGTGGGCCGTGCGGCGGGGCTCCCTCAGCCCGGGCCTCTGGCTCCGCTCGATCGTGGATCGCCGGGAGCATGAAGGGGTGGGGACCTGTCCCCGCCGCTCTTGGGAAGCTCCTGGGTATGTGGTGGTGGCGGCAGGCTCCCCGGTAACACTTGTTAGTCGCGGCCTGTCACCTCCTGCTTATCCCTGGTGTGGTTTGGAGTCGTCTCCTCTTGAAGACCTGCAGGAATCGAGGTGTTGGGCTGCTCCCCGGTCGGTGCCTTCTGGCAGCTCTGTGTGCGGCCATCGGACAATGACGTGTTTGACACATTTGCAGCCTAAGCAAAAACTGCATTTCTTTACTGCGGTTGCTCTGCAGGTGCTTGAAATAATATTTAAGTGGAGACTGCAAAGGAGGGGCCTAGTGTGGTCCCCACACTCATACTCATTTATTCTGGCACTGCAGCAGCAGGGAGCTCCAGTTTGCTCTCTACAGCAAAAATTCTTAGCACTCTGTAACTGAAGGACTTTGATTTTGCACTTATATTGCTTCCTGTTTCATATGCGCTTCATATGTTAGCAAGGGAGAACTTTCTGGCTTTTTTCCTTTTAGAAGGTTTAATTTTTTAAGTGCTCTCTATTGCAGAGGAAATGCAGAGTAAGGTTGATCCTAGAACCAGTCCTTCAGGACTTCCCTGTTGCAGGTTAACCCCGGATGGCTGTAGAGCTCCATACTTGCTGCTTGCTTGCTCTCCCCTGGTTGAATGGACAGAAAATCAGAAGGACAAAAGGGCAAAAACTCATGCTTTGAAATAAAGACAGTTCAGTAGGTAAAGCAAAAGCCATATGCACAAGCGAAAAAATGAATTCATTAACAACTTCACATCAGCAGGCAAGTGCTTAGCCATCTCCAGGAAGGCAGGTCTTTATACCTCTAGTGGTTACTTGGGGAGACAAACACTATCCCTCTGAATATCCTCCTTTTTTCCTTCTTCATGTAGCTTTTATTACTAAGCACAATATCAGGGGGCATGAAATATCGCTTTGGTCAGTTGGGGTCAGCTGTCCCATCTGTGTCCCCTCCCAGCTTCTTGTAGACCCCAGCCCACTCACTGACAGGGCAGAGCAAGAAAAGGCTTTGATGCTGTGTAAGCACTGCTCAGCAATAACTGAAATATGGGTGTGCCATTAAGACTCTTTTGGTCTGAAACATGGCACTATATGAGCAGCTGTGAAGAAAATTAACTCTCCCTGCCAAAAGCAGTACAGGCAAATTCTTCGGGGCTTTTCCTCAGTCTGATAATTGCTCTTCAGAACATCCTTCTCAGTTCTTTTGACTGGTTTGGGTTGGATCTTGCATGAGTACGTCTGCTCTTTCAGTTGAGACTTGTCTGTTATGACATAATATAAGGTGACTAGAAATTCAGGTATCAAGTTTGTTGGCTTGGCATGTCTTTAGTAAACGCATGCCACTTTTTGTTCAACTTGTATCTTATATACTTAAACTTGTTTTGCATTGTGCTGTAAGGATGTTTTTCTTTCAAATTTTATTTATAAAAATCTATGTGTTACAGAGATCAGGTTACTGGATCTTTTATAATCCAATACTTTTTTTCTTAAATGGTGTTATGGTTGCTATTTTTCAATTATGTGTAACTATTGCTGACTCAGCAGATTTATTAAAGTTTTGGGTTGGTTTTTTTTTGGTATGCAATTTAATGGGTTCTTTGGTCTAATCTAATGGTAAGTTTCAAAATTAGACATGAATGCCATTCTGAAAGGGAGACTATTCTGAAGGATGTAGTCACATGTCTTGAAAAATAGACCCTTGCCATGTCAGTAACAGGCTCATAAAATACTTTCCTCAATAAATGCGGGAAATATCCAAGCATACAAATCCACATCCTACTGTTTTAAAGAAAAAGTAGAGTAGTTGTAAGAGATTTAAGACTGTTTCTGGTGGAAGTTGTTCACGTTGAATGTAATGTACAAACTTCTTCAGTTTGCCAGTGCAATGAAATATGTGGGATGTGGCTAGGCAAGAGCTTCTTTGGAGAAGTGCAGGTTTTGAAAATGATACACTTATAAGAAGAAGCACACAGACCACTGCAGTTCTGTGGTGGGTTCCATAGCTCACCTGGAAAGAGAAGGTAGTATCCAACATAAAAATTCTGGGAGACTCTTAGGGGACTTTTAGTCCAGGGAACAAGTAGAAGAGGCACAGATGGGAGCTGCTACCTTCTTGCTCCCATTTGATCAGCCTAAATTCCACTGAATAGCTGTTTCTTAAAGTGTTGTTTCTTTTGAAGATGTATAGGCACCAAATAGGACATCAGGACTAGGGATTTATTGCAGTGTAGGTAGTATTAGCTGCTTGGACAGAGAGCTGCTGTCTCTTTACATGATGCACTTTAAAGATTGGCCACCTTGTCTCTAGAGGTTCAGGAAGAGTAAATTTGAGGAAGGCCACACAATTTGATTTCCTGAGCACAGTAATTGGTGACATACAGCACAATGTGTTTGTTTTGTGATCTGGAGGAGAGGTAAAGGTAAATGTGAGCTTATCTTGCATGTTTATCCTTCCAGCCTAAAGGCATTCCTTCATAGCTGCTCAAACCTGTGTCTCTGTAGTGTTAGTTGCGTTCCTTGTGTTCTAAATGCAGAATAGGCTTTGTGGATTATTAGGGCATTGAAACTTCTCTAAGCATAAGATGTGGTTTTTGTAAATATATTTTCTGCTAAATTGTATTCAGAAATTTGGTCTGGTGCCGATTAAAACCTCCACAAAACACTGGTGGTATGGACGAGGTGAACAAATTACTTTCCACTGTCTTTTGCTGTACAAAAAACAGAGGATGTTGAATGGAACTTGCATGAATCTCATCCAAAATACACAGACAAGCATCACGTAGTAAGGTTACTAAACTCTTTGCTGGGATATTCTGTGTAGTAAGAATGTATATGAACCCATAGTGTGGGACAAACTGGTTCAGAAAAATCTGTGAGGCTGTTAAATACAAAAAAACATCATCTGTAGCATTTGCCTGAGTCACAGAGAGTAGCTGGAGAGGATCTGGAAAAGGTTTACTGTATATTTATGCATTTCTTATATTCTTTCAGTGGCATTTGCTTCTGACTGTTTTTGAAGATGGCGAAGTGAACCATGGGTGTGGTTGTTCTTACACAGAGAAGCAAGGCATGGTTCCAATGTAAATCTGAAAAAGCTCTTTATGACTTAGTTTTAATTCTGCTGCAGTCTAGTGTGAGCAACAACCAAGGAGCCAAACACTGGACGAGTCTGCAGATTTAGGAAGATCATAATGGTTGGCATTTTTGCCTCACCTTGAAATTTTTTTCTGTGTAAGGGATGGAAAAATTACTTAAATAGAAAGCTTTCCAGGGAAGCTAAAAGTTGTTGCCTCTGAAAGGCTACTTCTGGTGTGGTAAGCATGAGCAGTAGAATAACAGCAGCCTATTTCACTCCTGAGGTTTTTTTGGAATTCACAGTTTATATATCGACTTGCAAACATGTAAAAGGAATGTTCAGATTATAATAAAAATCATCAAACTACTTTCTTGCATGTGGCTTTATTAAAATGCTTTTGTCACTTACGTTATGGGTGTTATTTTTTAAAAAAACTTTATTGTATTTTCACGTTTGGTATTCTCAACTGAAACTAGAGAGTGGTCCAAAATACCAAGAGGGTGGGGAAGGAACATGTGAGGTTAGTGTTATTGGTCAACTAGCTTGTTGTAGTAAAATTGATCAATAGTAATTAATATTAGGAAATAATACACCAATTCTTCATAAAATTCTTAGTTTATGAAGAAATTGCAGATACAGGTGTGGCTGTTTGTATAGAACTTTATTTCTCTGTAGTGCTACACTTGTACTAATTGGGGCATAAATGTTATCTTGAAAATAAGCGTCACTATCTGTCATTGTAAAATATCTCAGAATATTCTTCTAAATTTTCCAGCGATGACAAGGCTGATAGCTCAAATGATGCTGGGGAAGCTAGTAAACCTGCAGAGATGCCTACGCAGAGAAGAAAACGTATCTCCACCATGCCCAATCTTGTCAAACCCAGAGCTGGACCTTCTCAGCGTTCTGTATCAAAACCACAAAGACGAGCATCACTGGTTCCTGATGGCAGTGCTTCACTTCAGAAGGATTCCTCTCCATCAGAAAAGAGTAGTGTTGAAAGCTCTGTAAAGTCTCCCATGCTGCCTGAAAAGAAAACGCCTGTGCCACAAGTGCCACAGTTTTCCCCACTAAAAAAATCAGTGAACAAAGAGCCAACTGTAGGTGTAGCTCCTCAAAAAAATGATGATACCTTGCAGAAGAATGTACCCTCCCCACTCAAGGAGAGACCAACACAGGGAAGATCAGGAACACAGGAAGAAAAGCTGCCAATAAAACCTGCTGCTATGAAACAGAAACGAACCTGTTCTGACCGTGAAAGGATACTCAAAGCTCGGAAATTAAGAGAAATGCTTAAAGAAGAGCTGAAGAAAGAGCGGATGGTAGGCCTGTGTTGAGCTGTGCAGATCTGTGAAGGGCAAAGATGTGGGATTCACCTAACATACCTTATCTTTTTACAGTAGTGTTTTCTGATGATCATCAGCCACTTATCAGCCACTGCTACTATTCTGTTATAACTCTGTATGGGTTTAGCCTGTTTATAAGCAGTAGTAGCTCTGTTTCTTCATAATACAGATTTTCTGAGAAAATATCTTCATTTGTTTAGAACCACAAACCTTTTTGACATGAGATGTCCTATTATTTTATGGTCAACATTTCAATTTTAAGAGTTTCACTTTTCATAAGGTAATGGGAAAGTGTGCTGTAAGAAGCTTGGGGTTTGTGGTTTCTCATATCTTGTTGACTTGATTATTGTCTGAGTTTTGTGATTTTTGAATAAGTTTTCACTTGTGTCAAGTACTGAATTTCTTTGAGAGGGTAAGTCACTTAAGCGTCTATGGTGTCCTCTCTGACAAAGGAATGCTTTTAACTAACTTCAGTTGTTGGGAGCAGAGCTTGGAAACAACAAAACTCCCCAAATGGGGAACCTCATAAAAAAAAAAAAGCAAAATGTTAATTTGTGAAATATGAAGTACTTTCAGGGTGAGCTTAAGGGGTTTATTTCTTTTTATATGGAAACAGTTGAAACACAGACCTCCAGTAATTGAAGGACGTTCTCCACCAGATCGTTCTAAAATGACCATGAGGGACTTGATATACTATCTACCGGAAAACAATCCTATGAAGTAAGTGTGACTCTTTTTCTCTCTCCTTAGGTTAAAGTATTTTTCTACCAGTTTATAATTATGAAAATGAGAATGCTTAAATCTGGAGTATTAGCACAGATGCAGTATTGTTGCAACGGTATCAAAAGCCTTTAGACATTTTCATATATACTCAGTGTTTATACAGAAATGACAATGGAGATTGGTGTACTTGTTAAAATATAGAAACATGACCACATCCACTGTGTTGATCTATCTCTGCACTAATGCAGCATAACAGAAAGTCTTCGGCTTTTTTTTTTTTCCTCAACTTGCTCCTGTTAAATTTTTAATTATGACTGCCTGACAAATCTGTGGACAACAAGAAGCTAAGCATTACCCTTTCCTGAATACTGAAGTGCAAAATGCATTGCAAAACCCAGGAGGTCTCTATTGCAGCTGGATGGGTGTAGTTGCTGCTATTCCCTTCCCAGGTTTCACCAGCAGCAAGGCTGAGTGTGCATCCCAGAGATGCACATACAGGGGGAACACTAATGCAGCTGGCTGCACAGACAGACTGGGGCCTTTTTCTGCAACTACCAAAAACAGTCACATAAGCACAGCTATCTAAGTCCTGAGTTTTTCCTCTCAGTAGCAGATGAGTTTTCTGTTATTGTCTGTTCTCACCTTCTTGATAATGTTTGTGTGCTTCTGTGTTTTATTTATCGCTTTCCCCTGTTATTTTTTCTTTTATGCTGAATAGTCCATAAGCAGGTAACAAACCAGATTCTCTCACGTTTACCCTGTAAACCCTGACAATGGATTACTGCTTGCAATATCTTTCTTCATCTTTGCTTATGCAAAAAAAAAAAAAAATTTAAAAAATGAAGAAAAGGAAAAATCAATTAAGGAGTGTTGGTTGTTCAGTTAGACTCAAGTCAAGGTGTGGTACAAAGAATTGAAAAAAAACCACAACTTTTTTTTTGTTCCTATATTCACTAAAAGTGTTTTTTATGGAATGAAGAACAGATGAATGTTTGTACAGATAAATTTGTAACTTTATATGAAATTCTAGGTCTTCACTGGCAGAAGAAAAGAGAACAGAAAAAAATTCTGCACTGGGTCAAATGAAAGAGTAAGTATTCACGAGGGGAGTACTTATAATCTAAAAGCTTTCTGATGTTGGCAGAAACCATGTTTGGGTGGTAATGCTAACCACGCAGGTCTCCTACTGTAGAATATCACAGCCCTTATTTAGAAACAAATTGTAATTTTTGAGAGGACGGTGTTTAAAGAGCGTTTTGTTTTCAATATAATATTTTTGGATTTCTCCATTTTACAATAGAATGAAAAGCAGATTCCAAAGTTTACATATTGAGTAACTTGCTGGGTGGGTTGCATTGCTGCATGGTTCATTAAATTGTTCAATGTTTGGCATACAGAGCAGCAATTCAAAACACTAACAAGAATAATATTTTTCCTTGATGTCTTAAAATTGTAGACAGGAAGAAAAAAGCACTCCTGATCATGAAGAGGAAGATGAGGAAGAAGAAGCAGAGAATGGGGAGGAGAGCCAGGACGGTCCACTTCTAGTTCCTCGTGTGAAAGTAGCAGAAGATGGTTCAATTATTCTGGATGAAGAAAGGTAACCAATTCTGTGCCTGGCTCACAGACAGTATATACTACATTGCTGCTTAGTTTCTGAATAGAGAACAGTTGCTTTGGATGGGGTCAAATGCGACTGTATTTATGTCTTGAGAGTTGAGCTGTCCTACTTGGGATAAGTGGCAATCCATCTCTGTAGTGGCAAACTTTCTCTATGAGAAATGTTTTTGGAGAATGAAGTAGAGAGGAAGATGGCATATTTTATTACAGTGAATGAATACTGAATATTTCTCAAACTTCCAAATGTCTTCTATTTAGTTAACTTACTTTGTTAAGTTGCATATGTAACAGTTGCATGTGTTGGCTTACCGTTACTCAGTTGTCAGTATGATTTTGCTCCAGCTTTGCATCTTTCTTCTTTATTCAGTTGTCAGTGTTTTCAGTAACTCTACTTAAAATATGGCTTTTTTAAAAGTATTAGATTATGAAATTAGTGAGTTGCCCAATTATATTATTAGCTGGGATTTAAGCCAACATGTAATGATGAAGCACTCCTGGTAAAAGAACTTCACAGCATTCTGAAAGGATATTGGGAGGCTCTTGTGGTTTCACTAAATAATTTTCTTGAATGCGTTTGCATTTTTTAAAGATATTTAAGTAAGTCTGTACTGTATTGTATAAAATGGGAAAAGCAAATTTATTTGCATAGCCTGAGTAGGATAATGATTCCTTGCTGCATTTTTCCATTAAAATACATGTTAAAGTAATTATGAAACCTGATTATACAATCTGACTTGTGGTAAGAAAAGTCTGGATAGTTAGCTTATAAACATCTACTATGTGTCTTAGCATTATTTTCAGGCAAGTGTTTCTGCGTTGCTTTTCAGTTTAACTGTAGAAGTTCTAAGAACAAAAGGTCCGTGTGTTGTAGAAGAAAATGATCCCATCTTTGAGCGTGGCTCTACAACTACGTATTCGAGCTTCAGGAAAAGTTTTTACACAAAACCATGGTCAAATAAAGGTAAGTTTACTTTTGGCTTCAAGTTTTGAGACTGAAGAAAAGCTTTGTTTTCCATCTATGCTTTGTACTCAACAATTTTCATTTCTGGTGGACTAAAAGGATCTCCTTATGTGTGAGATATATATATGATATATATATATCTATACAAACACATATATATAACACAAACTGTTATAACAAGCAGAGCTGTGATATTTACTGTGAAAATTGGCATTTTTTTAGAAATTCAGTGCCTTATGATTTGCAGCCTACCTGTAAATTTTTTGTCATGGATGCTTAAATGCTAGTCTGCCTTATCAAAAGCATAATTTTGGATTCTGGTGTCCAGATATTTGCACTCTACGTGGAACAGTTTGCATTTCTTAACAGGTGCTTTACTTGGCTCTTCCAGCATGTGGAGGAATAAGTTCTATAAGCCATCTCTATATAGGCTGATTTCAGTGCAGTGTTTTTATGAGCCCATGGGTTGATTTTTTAATTATGCCTGTTGTGAATTGTTTATTATCTTTAAACTGACAATACTGTGCAAGACGTCTTACAATTGGAAATGTTGGGGGTTTTTTACAACTGTAGAGGGAAGAATTGGCTTTGGAATTCACTGTGCTGCTTATGGAATGCACTCTTTTCCTGTTGAGAAATAATAATGGAGATTGTATTTTTACACATGTGTTTTTTTCTGATTTTTATTTGTCATCATACTAAAAATGAACTTTGGCAGTTTGGAGTTGGTTAGCTTTGATTTACTAGCTTTACAGAAGGTATTTCACATTCTGCAGGTTTGTAATAGTTTATACAGTTCTTTCTGTTAATAGTTCATTTGGCAAATGTTATTAGAGGTATTTAGGCAAAATAACGCAGGTACTCCATCCCAGCTGAAATTGCAGCCACAGCAGGTAACTGTGAGCCTGTCCAGGCAGGAACATGGGAACTACCACAAAAGCATGGATGAAAGTCAAAGAACAATTTTAATCTCAATACCTTATGGATTGGGGAATATCCAAGGCAGCACCCAGGCAGAGGCATGCGAGCAGAGAATGCAGGCACTGTGGAGTGAGAGTCCTTATTAGGAGGAGAGTGAGAGAGTGAGAGTTCAGATTTGCTCTTCTCACCTGTATTTCAGGGATTCAGGCAGGCATAGTTTTTCTCTGTGCTTTGATCCTATTCAACAGCAGAGCAGGAATCTCAGGCATGTTAGATAAGGTGCTCCTGAGCCCATCACAGGCCTATGTTACTTAAGTGCAGATGTTCTACTTGTAGAGCACATAAGACTTACAAATTAGTGTGATACATATTAGTATGATTCTGTTTTCCAGAACCCCATCATGTTTACAGTCCTCCTCAGCTGTCTTCTGTTACTTTCCTACAGTAATGGAAGTTTATTTTAGTTTAAAGTTATTTATCTTGTTGCATTAAGTTTGAAAGCTGTTTTTATTTTACATTACAAAAAGGATGGTTAATTAAATACTTAAGTGTGTAATTTTTTTTTTTGCCCTTCCAGAAACAGACATGTTCTTTTTAGCTATCAGTATGGTGGGAACAGACTTCTCCTTGATTGGTCGGCTATTTCCTCATAGAGCCCGAGCAGAAATTAAGGTAAATTAATTTAAGCAATTAAATATCTGCTTTCCTGATACTTTCCTGATTCCTATTTGCTGTTCCTATGTTCCTCTGTTAGTGTTGATAATTTTGATGCTAACTTGATCTGGAGAAATACTTTTTCAATAACTTTAGAAGAGGCAGTAAGTGTCTGAAACGTCCTGGGTTGAGATCTGAACAACATATCTACTATATTTAGCATATCTCAATACAGTTTCCCAACATTTTATTTTACCTGAAGATCGCTGCTTAGAAGAGATTCCTGGAATGGTTAGAGTTTGAAGGGACCTTAAAGATCATCAAGTTCCTACCCCCTGACCATGAGCAGGGACAGCTCCCACTAGACCAGATTGCTCAAAGCCCCATCCAGCCTGGCCTTGAACACTTCCAGGGATGGGGCATCCACGGTTTCCCTGGGCAACCTGTTCCAGTGCCTCACCACCCTCACTGTAAAGAATTTCTTCCTTATATCCAATCTCCCCTCTTTCAGTTTAAAACTTTTACTCCTTGTCCTGTCACTACAGTGCCTCATAAAGAGTCCCTCCCCGTCTCTCTTGTAGACTCTCATTAGATACTAGAGCCTTCCCAAGGCTTAACAATTCAAACTCTCTCAGACTTTCTTCATAGGAGAGGTGCTTCATCTCTCTAATAATCTTTATGGCCCTCCTCTGGACTCACTCCAATGGGTCCATGTCTTCTTATGGGGGACATAAGTGCTGGATACGGTACTCCAGGTGGAGTCTCACAAGAGCAGAGCTGAGGGGCAGAATCACCTCCCTTGATGGGCTGGCCATGCTTCATTTGATGCAGCCCAAGATGTGGTTAGTTTCTGAGCACATATTGCTGCCTTATGTTGAGCTTCTCACATACCAACACCCCCAAGCCCTTCTCCTCAGAGCTGCTCTCAATCCATTCTCTGCCCAGCCTGTATTTGTGCTTGGGATTGGCCTGACTCATATGTAGGACCTTGCACCTGGCCTTGTAAGGTTTGCACAGGCACACATGTCCAGGTCCCTCTAGATGGCATCCATTCCCTCCAGTGTGTCAGTCACACCACAAAGCTTGATGTGTCAGCAAACTTGCTGAGGGTGCACTCTATCCCACTGTCCATGTCACCCATAAAAATCTTAAACCGCGTCAGTCTCTGTACCAACTCCTGGAGAACACCACTCATCACTGGTCACCACTTGGACATCAAATACATGTCTTTCCAATTTAGAGACCAGGATGTCATGTGGGACAGTGTTAAATACTTTGCACAATTCCAGGTAGATGATGTCAGTTGCTTTTCATACACTTATTGCTGTAATACCTTCATAGAAGGCCACCAAATTTGTCAGGCATAGCTTGCCCTTAGTGAAACTGTGTTGACTGTCAGCGGTCACCTCCTTAGCATCCATAAGCAGATGTTTGGTGAGAGTCTTCTGTGTTGCCTCATTTGTGGTATCCAGCTGGGAAAATCTTTGATATATCAAGCCCTGCTTAAATTGGAAATTTAAGGACAAAGATTTTGAAACTAATAAAAATTTATGACTGGTGTTATATATTGGAAGTAGATTTTATATTTAAAAATTACAGATTTGTGTTATGAAGGTGTACTTGCAAGTTTTAACCTTAGTTGGTAGAAAATTGTGTTGCATTCAAGGTTTATCTGTCCTTTTGTACAACACGATGTTTAATTTCTTGCTTACTGAAAAAGGCAAATGTACCTTTGCTTTCAGAACAAGTTCAAACGTGAGGAAAAAGCTAATGGATGGAGGATAGACAAAGCTTTCAGTAAGTAAAGTAAATGTACCCCACCCTACAATGAGTCACTAAATGGTAGTCATCTTTCTTCATGGTAATTTTTATCCTTTGCCTGGATCAAATGGGTTATAAAGAAAAGTTTCTGCTCATAGTTGAGTTCAGAAGCTGGGGAATTTTAGGGTTTTCTAACAAACATGGTAAAGATCTTTAGGTTTAATTTCTGGATTTTCTATGTCTGATAAATGACATTAATATAAACTTTCCTATATGTATATTCAGTTGAAGATTATTCTGATTTATGGGAATTTGTAGCACAGATACTTACGGTAAACTGCCTTGAGAATCCTTGAAGGCTTTGTGTATTATTTGAATGACCTCCGTAAGTCCTAGAGCAGCATGTTAATACATTATTTGATCCTAGGGTACACTGCATGTATTTGTCACTTACTAAATTTTCTAAAGTACTAAGTACTGTAAGCTTTTTACTATTTGTTTTTTAAAACCAAGCTACCATAATGCATATATGTTGTCAACTCTAGTTTCGGTTCATGATACAGAAACTTGTTGCAGAAGCAATTCTCTCTTTAAATTTTTATAATCTTTGCTTTTTAATATCATAACATACACCACTGATGATTTTACAAAGCAGAAGCTTGGAAAAATTACCAAATTTGAAATCTTTTTCTCCTTTTTTGCTTTAATCTGATAGGAGAAAAGCGTCCTTTTGATTTTGAATTCTTTGCCCAGCTACTTGAGAAAGTCCTAGCAGATGAGGAAAAGAGGAAGCAAAAAACTGTTAAAAGCCAGAAGCCAAAGGAAAGGAAGCCATCGAGGCCTCGGAAAAAGCCAAAGGGTATTTCAAAAGAATGCTCGAGATATTGTTACAGAGCAGTGGTCAGTAGTGTGTTGCTAGCAGAGGAAAAATCAAATAGGGAATCTTTTCCTTCCCTGTTCCAGACAGGGTAAGAGAGTCTTGGCTTGATAGCATAACTATTTCAGATGTAGCTTTCTGATGTATGGGATGGTAATAATTTGCAGCAGTCAGGTTCCTGAGGTGCTTTTTCTCTGGGCAGGAATGTGAGACCACATTGAGATTAGTGATCTTCCACTGTCTGAAGCACTGATATTCTAAACGGGGTATTCTAATTTAACAGTTGAAAAGTATTTCCATGAGTTGATAACAAATCACTTTTAGAATCCTTGGGCCAAACCATTTTTATGGCAAAGCTCTTCTGTGACTTTTAAATTAAATTTTTCTTACATTTTAAACCCTTTTAAGGTTGATGTTTCTCCTTTAATTATAGTTACGCTCCCTAAATCTGAAGGGTGTTATTCTTTGCAGGGAGTCTTGTAAAAGCTGCCTTCATTTTCTGGTCTATTCAAAATCAAGAATAAAGATTGGTTAATTACTATTGATCACTATATTATGTATTATCTTATAACCTCAGTACCAGTGAAGTAGCCTTTCACAGATGTGCTGAAATTAAGAACAGTTATACTGACACCACTTCATAAATTCTCTGCTAATTCTATTAGGTTGTTCACATGTTTGTTGCACAATGCCACCTACAAGAAAATGGGTTCATGTGGAACAAACAAGAGAACAACCTGCTGAAAAGTACTTCCCAATGTCATACCTTCTGCAACCTCATCACATTTTCCTGCAGAGATATAATAAATTTTTTTCAGAAACAGCACTGCCTGTTTTTTCTGGAGCCAAAAGCGATAGTGTTACCTTCTAAAAATTAGAGGAACAAGAACATTTACTAAATTGCATCCTATGCTAAATTGCATTCTGTATTGACTTTACCCTGGTGAAATGTTGTCCCATGTGTTTTGCATTTAGTGTTGAAGTTAATCTACTCTGAAGCTTTTCTGTTAAGTCAGTGACTGACATCTGACGGTCCTCCTCACATGTCTGACAGTATATTGGCAGTGATGTATGAATTCACATTGGAAATTGTGGAAATATCTTTGCTATTGATGGCTTATAATACTCCACCAGCCTATTATTAACCAGGAACCATATTGTCTCAATAGCAAAAGCTGCCAGCACAGAAGCTGCTAATGATCAAGATGATCTCCAGACAGCTAGAATTTCTGATGCAGAAGCAGATACTGTGATGGCCGAGAAAGAAAATGAAGGATCTTTGGGAATTTCTGAACAAGCAGAAGAACAGGTTGCATTAGAGCCACCGTTAGCAAAAAAGAAGAGAAAGAAGAAGAGAAAAGATGATCTTGAACAGGAAGCGGGGAATCTTTCAGAAGAAGTATCTGTCCCTTCAAAAATTGCAGAAGAAGATAAATCCTCTAAGAAAAGTAAGAGGCAAAAGTGCTGACTGTCAAATGTTCAAATACCATAGAATCAGAATGTTGTTCCAACCCCCTGACCACAGGCAGGGGCACCTTCTGCTAAAGATTGCTCAAAGTCCCATAGAGCCTGGTCTCAAACACTTCCAGGGATGGGGCACTCGCAGCTTCCCTGGGCAACCTGTTCCAGTGCTTTACCATCTTTGTAGTGAAAACCTTTTTCCTATCTAAATTTACCGTCTAATAGTTTGAAGCTATTACCCCTTGTTCTGTCACTACATGCCTTTGTAAAAAGTCCCTCTCCAGCTTTTTTGTAGGTTTCTTTATATAAAATTTATATTTTATAGAAAGACTTTGCAAATTTAAAATTGAGAACTTGCGTTTTGATTTATTTCACTGATCTGCCATGGGAGCTTGTGGAACGAGGCCTTTCAAAATCAGCTTTCATTGATTAAACCTAAGCATTTTATTTTTGCTGAGAGAAGTTGTCATAAATCTTCAAACTTAGGCATTTTCTACTGGGATTTTTTTGTTTTAAATTGAGTCTTGCTTCACTGTAGCTAGGATGTGAGAATTAGAATTCTAAGGTGTTGCCCAGAATGTCCAAATTGATTTAATTCTTATTCATTAGCAGAAAAAAAAATGGTATGTGATGCTAATGATGGTCATACTACCTGTAGAGAAGAACTAGATAATGCTGTTGAAGGAAAACAAGATGAGACTGCTGTTACAGAGGAAGAGATATCAGCATCCTGCTTATCATCTGATGACATAATGGAGGGAGAAAGTGATGTCAATTTATGCAGGTAATGTTTACAATGGAAGGCTTAGACAAAATGAAAAATAGTTTCACATTTTAATATTGTTTTTATTTATTCATGTTTACCATCATGTTAATTGGCACAGAATGGGCAGGTTTCTGGTTTCTGAGGACTGTCCTATGTTTTAGTAAGCTGTTTTTTACTTACAGTCTCAATATATTCTCTGTCCTGAATGGCTGCCCTTGCAGAGTTAATGTACATTAATACTAAAATCCTATCCAAAACTTTCCAGCTTTCAATTTTTTTTAGGGTGTCAATGGAGGCTGTTGGTTTACTCTAATTCCTAGCATTTCTCTCAAAGCACTGCTTGGTGGTCTTGCTTATATCTTTTTTTAATAAGATGGTTCTTGTGGGGAAAAAAAAACGTTGTTTGGACTTGATTTGTGCAGGAACTGCGTGGGAGGCAACCTTTTAGTTTTAGTTTTACTACAGAGAAAGTGAATGTTTGTTTTACTAAAACTTGTTACACAAGAAAGCAGTAAATCTAAAAGTTATTATAAAGCTGCTGGTGCTACTTCAGAATTTTGTGTCTTAATTGTTGTATTTAGCTGTGTTGTAATTGTTTGTTGTTTCATACAGATTCCTATAACTTCTGTGTTATGGGAATACCTCTGGAAGCATATGAAGGCATAGTATTTGTCTTTGAACTGAACATAGATTGTTAAAGAAGACTGGGGACGGGGAGAGTGGGGGAAAAGCGTGTTTATATTAGTAAATTCTGTTTAAAAGGAATATCTAGTTTAGAATATTCAAATGAAATTTAAAAATTGTCCTATAATAGCATTGCAAAAGTACAAAAGTTAATGCAAAGCTTATATCCTGCAAATATCACTAAAATGTGTCAGATTCTCTGAAATTAGTTATTTAGTGTCAAAATTGCATAATTTTTCTGTGCAACTTGATCTTTCTGTAAATAATAATACTAATATAATGCTTTTGTGTGCTTTTATTGACTTCAGCTTTGAAGGTAGCAATGATGTCACATTAGAAATGGAATGTGCTAAACTGAAAACCCTAGATATTAGAGATGATACATCACAGGAAAGCCCGATTTCAGAGTTACCTGTTTCAAGGATTAGAAGCAAAGAAAGACAATCTGAAGAAACTACAGAAACAAAGGTATTTTTATTTTTTATTTAATTACTACTTCTTAAGGTCTTCCTCCTTAATATGCAAAGTGTTTTTATAAATCAAATCCATTTTTTGGTTGGTTTTGTCATGTTTTTACTACTAGGTGGAAAAAAGGTAACAGGCCTGAGCAACATCACCAGAACTTAAATGCTCTCAATTTGGCTCACTTTAGTAGGTTGTCTGTTATACTAAATTTATACAGAGTATACTCTGCATGCCTGGCTTACTTCATAGATAATTTAAACAGCTGAACAGTTCAATTATTCAAAATTGAAACAACATAAACTGTAAAGTCTTGGAGTAAGACTTTGCTAGCATAACTTACTTGTGCAATGTTAGAAACTTATTTGAGCAGGGTGACCATTGGGTTGTTTGTGCTCAGAATGGAAACCTATTAAACTCTTGTCCGCTAGTACTGGACATGAGGCGTTTCATGAAAGATTGAAGAAACTGGACTGAGATTGAATGATCTTTCTTTGGGTATGTTCTAATGAGGTCCATCAGTTTAAAAACCTCATGCAGGTGTGTCTGGCTTCTTTTGAAGCCCTTGATTCTATATTATGAGTTTGTTTAGCTGCTTTTTTACATCTATCTGTACCTTTGTCATGAATTACATGCTAACAGCTGAGAGTTCATTCCTTTAATGAATCACTTAATTAAAAAGATGTATTCTTTGGATTGTTTTAAACCTGTTTTAAGCCTGCTTGCTTAATATGCATTGTACTTCCATTGCTCTGTTCCTGTTCATCCTCTCCAAGCTATTCCTGCTTACGAGGCCAGTATTCCTCGCATCAGCAATATTTTTTTTTCAAGCTGAGGAGTTCTAGTCTTACATTTCTCTTCATATAGAGAAAATTCTGATTGTCCTTCTATCCTTGCACCATTGTCATTTTTGGAACTTACTGTCATATTGTTTAAAGACTTGTGCCGAGGGGGAATGAATTACTTCTCTTGTGTGTTCTCAGACAAAGAATGATCTTATGTCTAAAGTTTGTGGTGAGATATTAGGAAATTCTAAGTGTTAGTGTTTCCCTGTTGTAATGGGTAAATTAGCTGTGCCTTGGCCTTTATTTTTCTTACCTAAAAGAATGCCTTTGTCTAAATGGAAAACAGCTACTTAGGATCTTTGTAAATTCTAAATACCTGTAGCTGGAGATGTTGTAACAATACAATCCCCTTTATTAGGTGGAATAATTAAAAATTAGTGAACTAATGTGCTGTATACACCAGCTTACCATGGTGGTGTCAGAAGCCTGAGTAGCTAAGCTATCTGGCTGATTAATTATGGCTGCTTGACATGCAGCACAATAACCTCTAAAACTGTAATTTGAAAAGACCTTTTATGTCAGTTGTAATTCCCTTGACCTGTCTGTTGAGGTTTCATCTGAAATCACCACAACTGGACCAATAACTGTCCCTTCTTCACCCCCGCCCAAAAAGAGGAGAGAAAGAGATAAGGAGAGTAAGAAGTTTAGAATGAACTAAACTACTTTATTGAAGAGTTAATACTAAAATAAAAAAGGAAAAAAAAAAAAGAAATAGATATAATATATACAAAACTGTATCAGGCTCCCAGGGTGACAGTCCTGTCACCAGCAGGCACTGGGGAAGTCCCAGATTGGACTCAGCAATGGATGGGAACTGGATTCCAGCTCTGGAATCAGGAACACATGGATTGGGATCAAAGGCAGATGAACGGACAGGGTCCTCTTTGGACATTGGCCATCGTGGGAAGAGATTGACCCTTTGATCCCTCAGCTTTTATACTGAGCATGGGGCAGATGGGATGGAATACCCCAATTGCTTGAGAATGAGCAGTTTTCTCCACAATATACTGTTAATTTCAGAGAGTCAGAGGAGGCCTAACTAAAATGTAAAATTACAGAACATAAAATTGGTTCAGTTTTACTTCAAACCGGGACATTCCACCCCTTATTCCATACCATTTTCATCATGCTTAGATCACAGATACTATTATCTATGAAATCTATATGCACATAGATATATATAGAGATGGATATAAGTCACTCAGTCATAATTTATTTCTATATACAAAAATTGCTCTATATTCAAAAATTAAGTCCATTTCATACCTCAGGGTAGGAAAGCTGGTGTGAAATTCATGTGGTTCGTGCCCATGGGTAGCATGTCCATCTCAGAGAAGTTTTACTAGACACCACTTAATCCACCTAGGTTTCATCAATGCAGTGTTATCTTGAAAAACACTTATAGAACACTGTTAGTATTATAAACAACTAACATCATACTCAGAATTAAGTATTCTCATCCAGAGTCAAACTCCCTTGAGGTACACATTGAACTTCTCCTTTCTTCAGCATCACCCACCAAGTACATACAGGTCCTTGAGCAAAAACAGTCCCACAAATGGGTTTGCATTTGCCTGACGCAGGAAGAACCCAGACAGTTTTCCCCAGCATATTCCTTTCATGCACCACAGACACTTTATCCCCTTCTATGGTATGTAAAAGGTCTGACTGAACAGGACCACCTCGATTGATGGATCCCCTGGCATTAACTAACCAAGTAGTTTGTGCTAAATGCTTGTCCCAATTTTTGAACAATTCACTATCCATTGCTTTCAGGGAAGTTTTTAACAATGCATTGTATTAAATTTTTCCAGAAGCTGGTGCATGATAGGGAATGATATATCCACTCAATATCATGTTCTTTTGCCCAGCTACTTATA